>SJYC01037047.1:0-275457 GCA_006408675.1 Madoqua kirkii
TTTTCATTTTATTGTTGCTATTGTAAATGTGATTTGTTTTCAATTAAAGTTTCTAATGGTGTTTAGGGAATATATTAATTTGTGTTTATTGATCTTTTATCAGTAACATTGCTGAACTCTCTAATTCCTTCTAGCTTTATAAATACCTTTTGACACTCTATATAGGATGATCATATTATTCACAAAAGGGAGGTCATGTATCTTTCCACTATTTTTACATTTCTTTTGTTGTCTTATTGAATTGGGTAGAATCTCCAGAACACTGTTGAGTAGAATCAGGATAACACACATCCTATTGTTATTTGTTATTTTTTTTTTACAAAGTTCATAATTTTGGATTGTAGTTGATTTTGTGTAGGAAGGTGTTTTCTTTTTTTAAATCTCTTTCTCTTTTGTGCTCATTCACCACTGTCTAATGTTTTTGTTGTTGCTATTTTTGCCTCCACCAAGGCTCTTAGAATTTCAGTTCCAAATCCACCCTATAATGATGGCCTGGGGCCCCTAAAGGGTAATACTATTTTAAAATAAAAATTTGCTGAAAACAAAAAATTCTACTTCAAATTTTCCACCTGAATGTATAACTTCTTTTGTGACTGGTATGAGGTAATGATATATAACTTTATTTTTCCTCATGTTGATCAGTTGCTCGGTTCCATACTGATTTTGCAATGGGATGTGGCGGAACAGTCTTCAGCTAGTTGAGTGGCCTAAGTCAGTTCATCATCTCACAGTTGCATCTTAATCCCTCTCCCCTCCCTCCATAGGCTCAGAGATTCCTCCTAGCTGTACTCTCATACAGGGATTGACAACACTGCTTTTTCAGACTCTTTTCATCAGCATGGAAGCTTGTCCCCAGCTCATGATTCCCCAACAATCTGCAATACAAATGGCCGTGCAGAACCCTCAAGAGCTAAATTCCTGTCTTTACTTTCTGCCTCCAACAAAAGTAAAACTACTTGTTGCCTCCTTTCTGGAGCCCAGCCTGAGAATGAAGGTAGCCCTGCTCACCAGCCTTTTATTTCTGTACTATTTTATCCATCAGGTTATTTATCTTGCTTTCAGGCCCAGTTATGTGTTCTCGTATTTTTCTGTTTCTGGAGCAGAGGAGGGACACTAAAAAGCTCACTGCACCACCCTGACCAGAGCCTGATTTCCTTCTTTCTATATTAGAGGAAAATGTAGTTTCTTTCTTTCTTTTTTAAATTGGTGTCTTCAATCCTATCTCCAACTTCCTTCTTCAATTATTTCCTCTTTCTCCAGTATCTTCCATAAATCCTGTTCTATTCTCCTTTCTGCAGAAATCTACCTATGGTCATCTCTATCTTTTGGTATGTGCTCATGTACCAAATCCAAGCATGCCCACATTCCCAGACTCTCATCTAGTAAGTGACGGGTCAGTGTCCTTCACTTTACATATCATTGGCTATCATCCCGTTTCCTTGGTTCATTCCTGCATGCTTGCTAAGTCACTTCAGTCGTGTCCAATTCTTTGCGACCCTATGGGCTGTAGCCCTCCAGGCTCCTCTGTCCGTGGGATTCTCCAGGCAAGAATGCTAGAGTGGGTTGCCACACTCTCCTACAGGGAATCTTCCAAATCCAGGGATCAAACTCACTAAAGGAGCCCTTGGGTATCAACAGTTTTCATGATTCAATTCCAATTGCAATTCCACAATCTCACAGATCATTAAAGATTAAATTCCTGTATCCAAGTTCTATCTATTCACAGAAACAGACATCTTGAGGTTCACCAGTGGTTACTCCTTCACTAGATTTTCTCCATCAATCTTCACCCTGACCATCCCACATCTCCCAGGATGCTTAGGATACTGTGTCATCTTTCTAGCTTTCTGTCCCGCTTCTTTCTGTTGGATGCTTTTCCTTCACCTATAGTAGCTTCTCAAGGATCAGTCCTCTCACCCCTGACTACTCAAAGTGTGGTTCTCCGACCAGCAGTGGCAGCTTCACCTGAGAGCATGCTAGAAATGAGGACTTTCAAGCTCTGACTCCAAACCTAGGAAATCAAAATCTGTATTCCTTACATTAATTTTTATTGGTGTATAGTTGTGGAGGATAGTCCACGATATTGTGTTAGTTTCTGCTACACAGCACAATGAATCAGTGATACACCCATCTTCTCTTTTTCAGATTTCCTTCCCATTTAAGTTCACTGCAGACCATTGAGTAGAGTTCCCTGTGCTATAGAGCAGGTTTTCATTAGTTATCCATTTTATACATAGCAGTGTATATATGTCAATCTCAATCTCCCAATTTATCCTACCCATCTCCCCAGTATTTTAACAAAATCTTCAGGCAGTTAAAGTGTAGGAATACTGCTCTAGCCATCTTCTCTCTCTCTCTCTCTCTCTCTCTCTCTCTCTCTTCCTCTCTCCATGTCCTTGTAAAATCCATTATTAATGTACAAACCCAGGGGTGTGACTTCTAACACTGTAACTCTAGCCACAAACTTCCATGTAAATTTCATTCTCATAATGCCAGTTGGCCACTTGGCATTTCTGTTACTGTGCATCATAACCACAAACCCAACATTTCTATAATTTCTATCACAAACTGGGCTTCCTAGGTGGGCTAGTGGTAAAGAACCCACCTGCCAATGCAGGAGCATAAGTGATGTGGGTTTGATCCCTGGGTCTGGAAGATCCCCTGGAGGAGGGCATGGCAACTCACTCCTGTATCCTTGCCTAGAGAATCCCATGGACAGAGGAGCCTGGTGGACTACAGTCCATGGAGTTACAAAGAGCTGGACATGACTGAAGTGAATTAGCCCACACACACGCATTCCAAACAACCTCCCTTCCTAATAGGCTGATTCTTTAAAATCACTACCACGCTTACAATTACTGGAGTCATCCTCACTTATTGCCTATATCATCTTATCCCTGTATCTTATTAGACATCAAGTTTCAATATTTATTTCGCAGGATCTCATTTATACATCCTTTTGCTAGATTCCCCACTTCCGCAAAGCATGGCAGAAAGACCTGGAGACAGGCTGAACGGCTATCAAATTTCTGTTCTACTACCTATCAGCTGTGTGTGACCTCAAAACCTTAAGTAAATTACCTAAATTCTCAGAGCCTTGATTTCCCTTTCTGTAAACTATAAATATCATTGTCTATTTTGCAGGCACTGCTGTGATTCAAAAAAAAGGATCAGGTCAGAGTCTGGCACAGGAAATGCGTTAGATGATAACAAGTATTAGCTTAGGCTTCCTCAGTCCCAGTTTCCGTTTCAAGGCCACTGTTTTGGAGTTTCGTAATACAGGTTAATCTATCTAACATGTCACTGTCAAATTATGTGGCTAAAACCTCATATTCACCAATCTACCACCGTGTTCAGTGGCCAACAAAGGTTGAAAGTGCCTTTGCGTGAATCCCAAATGGCTTAGGCTGCTTACTGGTCTTGCCCCACCCTATTTCCAGCCAAATATTCTGGTCTTGTCACCCACTCTTCCCCTATTCACTGTCTCTGGGTTAGATAAACTCTAAGTTGACCATATCTTACAGATCTTAGCTTCGGTCCTTACTTCCACGGTACTGTGATATCCCAAATGTGTATCTTCTAACTTATTTCCCCATCTAATTCCAGTTAATTCTTCAATAACCAGCTCAGATCTCAGTGTCTAAGTCATTTGGCAGTCAGTGATAACTTTCTGCTCTTTTGGTCACGCCCCACAGCATGCAGCATCTTAAGTTCCTGGCCCAAGGGATCAAACATTTGCTTCTAGCAATGGAAGCATGGGGCGCTACCCACGGGATCACCAGGGAACTCCTAATTGTGAGTTTCTGTGTGATATTTCTTCTTCTGTTTCCTGGAACTATTTTAAATGCATACACTACAGTGGAACTATTCCTGGATATATTTTTTCATTTCTCAGTAAGATCATTTTTTAAAACCTAACAATTAATATTTATAAGCATTTACATATGCCAAGGCAATGAGCAAAGTACTGTGCAAGGACTTCCTCATCTCACCTATACAGAACCTCTATGAGGGGAGAACTGTTATGATCCCTAGTCTGCGGAGAGGAAGAATGAAGATTCTCAGTAACTGATGCCAAGTGGTCCTGTGAATAAGATGCAGCACCATCTCGAATTTTGGCTTTCCCATTCCAGCTCTTGCGCTATATTGAATTGTGCTATATTAACCCCTCTGCTATATGAAACCAATGGAGGAAGCACTTACAACAACTATCCCTATTTCTTACCTGATGACTCGCATTTCAGATAACATAAAACTTACTTTTTAGAACTGTGTGATATAACTCGTGTGTGTATGTGTGAATCTGTATAACAATATGCCACATTATTTTGCAGCTCTACTATAGTATCTTGGCATTTACCAAGCGTTTCTTTTCCCAAAACTTTAAATGATTATGTTAACCTTAAAATAACTCTGTGAGGTAAGGAAAGAAAAAGAATTATCTCCACATCAACGCCTCCTTCTTCTGACTTGTTCATGTGCCTCTTTTAGAACCCAAGTCCTCAGGTCTGCCTGCCACCCCCGGGTGCCTGACTCTCCTCAGGGTCAAGGCCATTTAGTTTAGGCTTCAATAAGCAAAAGGCAAAGGCCTGAGTCTAGCAGGAAATACAATCAATAAAGTCCCAATCTCTGACTGTGTTATCAATTTTAAGCAGATTATCTTAGAGCAGAGTATGGTCAATAGGATCGGGTAACTAGCACATTCTAAATTTATAGCCCTAACAATTAAAAGATATAAGCCTGTGAGTTGCTTTGCTGACTTGCAGTTCCTATGACTGGCGATGATGATGAAGGTGTTGAAAATAATGATAAAGGGAAAGGTGGAAAGAAGATGAGACAGGTCCCACCATGCATCTGTATAGAGCAACGGTTTTTAACCTTTCTTGGTGCTTGCTCTTTTTAATTTAAGGGAAGAATTGTACACGCAGAGACGCACAGAGAAAAAGACTCACTTACTTTGGACAGTGGAAGTGTCATGGTCTAGCCAAGGCTCCGTATTGAGAACAGTAGACAGACGCCATACAGGTCACAAAGCATCAGCACTTTGCAAAGACAGACACCAACTGCAGACTCAAACCCCTGCTTTCACTGTCCCCAGATCTCCAAACTGCTGACACCTGCTGAGGGCCTCCTGTGCTCATGGGCCCCACGTCTAGTTTGGGAACAGAAATACCAAGATGTTGTTCAGTCTCCAAGTCGTGTCCGACTCTTTGTGACCCCATGGACTGCAGCACACCAGGCTTCCCTGTCCTTCAGAATCTCCCAGAGTTTGCTCAAATTCATGTCCACTGAGTTGGTGAGGCCATCCAACCATCTCATCCTTTGCCACCCCCTTCTCCTCCTGCTCTCAATCTTTCCCAGCATCAGGGTCTAATCCAATGAGTCAGTTCTTCACATCAGTGGCCAAAGTATAGGAGCTTCAGCTTCAACATCAGTCCCTCCAATGAATATTCAGGGTTGATTTCCCTTAGAATAGATTGATTTGATCTCCTTGCAGTTCAAGTGACTCTCAAAAGGTTTCTCTAGTACCACAATTCAAAAGCATCAATTTTGGGGTGCTCAGCCATCTTTATGAGTAAAACCCAATTAGTACCCTAGAGAAGCCTAAAATCCAGTGCCAAGAATGTGAAGGCTACACCTTCCTAAGCTTACCTAGCAATCATTTTTGCAAACACCAGGGCATCAATCTTCCAGGAGCAAAAAAAAGAAAACGAAGTTTAAAGTCAACTGGGATCCTAAATGATTATAATGTAGAATCCACTCTAGTAAGTGTCAAGAAAGCAGTACCCACCCAGAGCTGTGGGAGTTTAGCGGGGCTGTGATTCCACGTGAGAGGAAGAGAGGAGGTGGGAAAGCTGGTCTCCAGGCAAAAATGTGGGAGGGAGGGCATCGCAAATGGTGAGGGCGGCATGGGCGAAGCATAGCAAATGGGGGATTGTTACGAGTTGATTTGTGCTCCCACGAAAGATAACTCCACCACTATAGAAGGTGACCTTATTCGGAAACAGTATCTTTGCAGATAATCAAGTTAAGATGAGATCATTCATACTGTCAATCAATTATACTTCAGTAGAAATGAAAGGTGAAGTTTTTACTGAAGTAGGGTAGGCTCTAACTAATACATCTGTGTTCTTATAACAGGGGAAATTTGGACACACAGATGCACAATACAGATACTCAGAATGCCATGTGAACATAAAGACAGAGACTCAGGTGACCATCTACAAGGAATGTCCAAGACACTCAGCAAAAATCCAGAAGCTAGGGAAAACATACACAGCAGATCTTGCCCTAGTGGCTTTAGAGGGAGCGTGACCCGGGCAACAGCTTCATCTCCAGTTTCGGGCTTCCAGAACTGTGAGACTATAAATTTCTACTGTTCTAAGCCACCACATTTGTCAGAGTTTGTTAACCGCAGCCCTAGAAAACAGGGATTTTTTTCCAGAAAAGCAGAGTATAATTTGGCTGGAGCACAAAGCAGGAGTAAGGGTGAAATAGGGACCCAGCTGAGCAGGGTGAAAAAACAGTGTCGGGCACTATTTGCAGGTAATCTGATAAAAATACGACCCCCCAGTCAAGGGACAACAGTGGGGCTACTGTGGAGAGAATTTAGCAACTGATGGATGGAGAGCTGAAGACAGACAGATAAATGCAGAGTGAAGATGGGCCAACAGGACTGGCAGAGGTGGTGACATGGGTAGGAGATTTAGATTGAATGGCATATCAGTGAAGGACAGTGACCTTTCTGCTGCTGCTGCTGCTGCTGCTAAGTCACTTCAGTCGTGTCTGACTCTGTGCAATCCCACAGACGGCAGCCCATTGGGCTCCGCCATCCCTGGGATTCTCCAGGCAAGAACACTGGAGTGGGTTGCCATTTCCTTCTCCAATGCATGAAAGTGAAAAGTGAAAGTGAAGCCGCTCAGTCGTGTCTGACTCAGCGACCCCATGGACTGCAACCCACCAGGCTCCTCCATCCGTGGGAGTTTCCAGGCAAGAGTACTGGAGTGGGATGCCATTGAGTTAAAAATCAGTTTATTTATTTATTTGTTTATTTTTTTGCCAGGGGGCATGTAGCATTTCAGTTCCCCAACCAGGGATTGAACCCATGCTCCCTGCAGTGAGAGTGTGGAGTCTTAACCCCTGACCACTGGGGAAGTCTCCAAAATCAGTTCCTAAATGGTGACTTCTGTTTCTCACTTTCAAAACAATACCACATAGGTTTGGGAGAACATAAGTCGTATAACCACAGGAGCTACACACCTGGGAAGACAGCCCCCAGGAGCTCAGGGAGCCCTCACTCAGGCAGACACACTTGGTCTGTACTTAGCAGCTCTAGGCAACAGCTATGGGCACCTCTACCTTCAGGGACCTTGCCCCTGGTTAGGTCCCTAGGACCTTTGCTGAAGTAGCCAGGAGTAACAGAAAGGACTTCATGCCTTAAAAGCAGATCCAGAAGAGCTTTAGGGAGCTAACTAGTGTGGGAGATGAACTTCAAGGCAGATTGCATTTGCTGTGAGGCTGGAAGAACAGAGAAGTTTTCTAAGAAGATGGGAAGAAAAAGTTATTCCAAGCAGAAAGAATCAGTTGAGTCTTAGTGGAGGTATAAGATACACCTGAGATGGGCAAGGAATTCCTACAGGGAAATAAACGGAGACTGTGTGTGCATGCTTAAGTCGCTTCAGGGATGACCAACTTTGCAGCCCTATGGACTGTAGCCCACCAGGCTCCTCTGTCTATGGCATTTCCCTGGCAAGAATACTGGAGTAGGTTGCCATGCCCTCCTCCAGGGAATCTTCTCGACTCAGGGATCAAACCTGCATCCTCTTACATCTCCTGCATTGGTAGGTGGATTCTTTACCACTAGCACCACCTGGGAAGCCCAAATGGAGGTTAATTTGGGCTAATGATGAAGAAAGTTCAGGAGTTTGAGTGACAGATGAGTTTAGAAAAATGTGAGAGAGGGGACGACTGGAGAGGTAGGGCAGGGGCCTGGGAGCTTTTTCTAAGACCAGATAGTGAAGACTGCTGGCCTTCCAGGACGCACAGCTTCTGTTGCAAGTGCGCAGCTCTGCCATCGTCACATGATAGCAGCCACGGACAGTGTGTAATGAGTGAGCATGGCTCTGCTCCCACAAACTTTATTTATGGGCACCGAAATTTGAATTGCATATCATTTTCACATGCTGGGAAAGATGATAGTTGTTTGATATTTTCCAACCATTTAAAAATAAAGACATTCTTAGTTCTGAGCTGTCAAAAAAAAACAGGTGGTGGTCTGAACCACACTTGCACATTACAATGGGGCAGACCCATGGATGAAAGGGTGACTGAAGCAGCTGGACAGTGGTCAGTCAGGGCTGGGGTCACCAGAGAAGAATCAAGGAGAGGGATGCCAGGGAAATGCAGAGATATCTTATGCAAATCAGATATTTTGTGATTCATTAAATGCAGGAGATAGGAGAGGAGGTGGGGGGTCTATGCAGCCCCAGGGTTCTTCAGTATGGTCGATGACAGCACCATTAGCAACACTGCAGAGCCCTTGAAAAGGAGCAGGCCTGGGAGAGCTGGTGATGCTTTCAGAACAAACCCGGAAGAGCATCTTGCAGTCCTTAAAGTGTGGCCACACTTGGAATAGGACTTAGAAACCTTTTTAGGCTCTTAACTTTATTTCATCAGACCCGAAGCAAGACTCTTGCCCTTAAATGATGCCCTCAGGAAATGCACTGCTGGGACTTCTCTGGTGGTCCAGTGGCTAAGACTCTGTGCTCCCAGTGCAGGGGGCCCAGGTTCAATCCCTGGTCAGGGAACAAGATCCTGCATGCCACAACGATGGTTGAAGCTCCCAAGTACCACAACTAAAGACCAAGGGCAGCCAAATAAAGAAACAAATATATATATATATAATTTTAAATGCCCTCCAGCACTCTGAGTAGGGCTTCCCTGGTGGCTCAGGGGTTAAAGCATCTGCCTGCAATACGGGAGACCTGGGTTTGATACCTGGGTCAGGCAGATCCCCTGGAGAAGGAAATGGCAACCCACTCCAGTATTCTTGCCTGGAGAATCCCATGGACGGAGGAGCCTGGTGGGCTACAGTTCGTGGGGTCGCAAAGAGGTGGACACAACTGAGCGACTTAACTAACTAACAGCACTCAGTAATTCTCAGTTTGGAGCCCTATAGCCTACTCCATTCAGAGCAGAGTCAATTCAGATAGGATAAAATCAGTGGAAGAACTGAGACTAACATTACATCAATTTATTTCAGAAACTCTGTGTGTGAATGAATTCTTTTGGGACTTCCCAGGGTCCCTCATGGAACTTTCCAGGTGGTGCTCATGATAAAGAACCCCTACCTGCCACTGCAGGAGAAGCAAGGGATGTGGATTCTATTCCTCATTCCCCAAGCACACCAACTAGCTCAGGAGGCAGGAGATACGATTTCTAGACTCTAGACTCTCACGATAGTCAATGAATTCAATGCCTGAGGGGCCCTGTTTCCTCTTGTAATGAGAATGAGACTATCTTGCTTGTTTAGAGGAGCACAGAGAAAAGGTGTAATTGGCTGCATTGTTTAACATAGCAACATGGTAAAGGGAAAAAGCAAAGCTTAAGTTTCAGCGCTTGTTCTGGCATCAACCACGTGTGGGGCACACGCAAGTGATGCCTCCCCCTGAGCTCAGGCTTCCTTCTGTATGCAGAGATAATTATACTCCCCTTGGAGGCCTGAGGGTTACAGATATGCACAGGAAATGTACAGGGCAGTGCCTGACCACAAGCAGCATGAATTAGATTCTAACTCCAAATGTGACCCATAGGCAGTGTGCAGTGATACAACCATGCATGCCCTAGGAATAGAGACAAGGGAGTGAAATGGCAAGGTATTGGCCTCGAATTCCATTATATTTGGTTGGCCAAAAAGTTCGTTGGAGTTTTTCCATAAGGTGTTATGGAAAAACATAACACTTTATGGAAAAAATACAACATTTTAATGAAAAATCCCAATCCAGTAGAATCTCCTAATACTACGAATCCTTAAAAACTCCCAGGAAATGATCCAAGCAATGAGTGTGAATACAGTTGTATTTTTATCCTTATGGGTGGCTCTTCTAAGCTTTATTATTCCACTAAATTGGCAGGCTCTGGAAGATTTTCCACAGGCAAATAAACATCTAGACAGACAGAGACTTGAGGGGTCCATGGTGTGTGTGTGTGTGTGTGTAGAGCTTTTTCTAAGACCAGATAGTGAAGACTGCTGGCCTTCCAGGACGCACAGCTTCTGTTGCAAGTGCGCAGCTCTGCCATCGTCACATGATAGCAGCCACGGACAGTGTGTAATGAGTGAGCATGGCTCTGCTCCCACAAACTTTATTTATGGGCACCGAAATTTGAATTGCATATCATTTTCACATGCTGGGAAAGATGATAGTTGTTTGATATTTTCCAACCATTTAAAAATAAAGACATTCTTAGTTCTGAGCTGTCAAAAAAAAACAGGTGGTGGTCTGAACCACACTTGCACATTACAATAGGGCAGACCCATGGATGAAAGGGTGACTGAAGCAGCTGGACAGTGGTCAGTCAGGGCTGGGGTCACCAGAGAAGAATCAAGGAGAGGGACGCCAGGGAAATGCAGAGATATCTTATGCAAATCAGATATTTTGTGATTCATTAAATGCAGGAGATAGGAGAGGAGGTGGGGGGTCTATGCAGCCCCAGGGTTCTTCAGTATGGTCGATGACAGCACCATTAGCAACACTGCAGAGCCCTTGAAAAGGAGCAGGCCTGGGAGAGCTGGTGATGCTTTCAGAACAAACCCGGAAGAGCATCTTGCAGTCCTTAAAGTGTGGCCACACTTGGAATAGGACTTAGAAACCTTTTTAGGCTCTTAACTTTATTTCATCAGACCCGAAGCAAGACTCTGGCCCTTAAATGATGCCCTCAGGAAATGCACTGCTGGGACTTCTCTGGTGGTCCAGTGGCTAAGACTCTGTGCTCCCAGTGCAGGGGGCCCAGGTTCAATCCCTGGTCAGGGAACAAGATCCTGCATGCCACAACGATGGTTGAAGCTCCCAAGTACCACAACTAAAGACCAAGGGCAGCCAAATAAAGAAACAAATATATATATATATAATTTTAAATGCCCTCCAGCACTCTGAGTAGGGCTTCCCTGGTGGCTCAGGGGTTAAAGCATCTGCCTGCAATACGGGAGACCTGGGTTTGATACCTGGGTCAGGCAGATCCCCTGGAGAAGGAAATGGCAACCCACTCCAGTATTCTTGCCTGGAGAATCCCATGGACGGAGGAGCCTGGTGGGCTACAGTTCGTGGGGTCGCAAAGAGGTGGACACAACTGAGCGACTTAACTAACTAACAGCACTCAGTAATTCTCAGTTTGGAGCCCTATAGCCTACTCCATTCAGAGCAGAGTCAATTCAGATAGGATAAAATCAGTGGAAGAACTGAGACTAACATTACATCAATTTATTTCAGAAACTCTGTGTGTGAATGAATTCTTTTGGGACTTCCCAGGGTCCCTCATGGAACTTTCCAGGTGGTGCTCATGATAAAGAACCCCTACCTGCCACTGCAGGAGAAGCAAGGGATGTGGATTCTATTCCTCATTCCCCAAGCACACCAACTAGCTCAGGAGGCAGGAGATACGATTTCTAGACTCTAGACTCTCACGATAGTCAATGAATTCAATGCCTGAGGGGCCCTGTTTCCTCTTGTAATGAGAATGAGACTATCTTGCTTGTTTAGAGGAGCACAGAGAAAAGGTGTAATTGGCTGCATTGTTTAACATAGCAACATGGTAAAGGGAAAAAGCAAAGCTTAAGTTTCAGCGCTTGTTCCGGCATCAACCACGTGTGGGGCACACGCAAGTGATGCCTCCCCCTGAGCTCAGGCTTCCTTCTGTATGCAGAGATAATTATACTCCCCTTGGAGGCCTGAGGGTTACAGATATGCACAGGAAATGTACAGGGCAGTGCCTGACCACAAGCAGCATGAATTAGATTCTAACTCCAAATGTGACCCATAGGCAGTGTGCAGTGATACAACCATGCATGCCCTAGGAATAGAGACAAGGGAGTGAAATGGCAAGGTATTGGCCTCGAATTCCATTATATTTGGTTGGCCAAAAAGTTCGTTGGAGTTTTTCCATAAGGTGTTATGGAAAAACATAACACTTTATGGAAAAAATACAACATTTTAATGAAAAATCCCAATCCAGTAGAATCTCCTAATACTACGAATCCTTAAAAACTCCCAGGAAATGATCCAAGCAATGATGTGAATACAGTTGTATTTTTATCCTTATGGGTGGCTCTTCTAAGCTTTATTATTCCACTAAATTGGCAGGCTCTGGAAGATTTTCCATAGGCAAATAAACATCTAGACAGACAGAGACTTGAGGGGTCCATGGTGTGTGTGTGTGTGTGTGTTTTGTATGAATGCATTTTGTCAGCTCGTGTGTTCTCAGTTCCAAAACCACCACCCTTTCATATTGTCCCAACAGACCATGTCACACTGTATTTAAACCACCAGGGATCCTAGTGGTAACGGATCCACCTGTCAATGAAAGGGACGCCAGAGATGCAGGTTGAATCCCTAGGTTGGGAAGATCCTCTAGAGCAGAAAATGCCAACCCACTCCAATGTTCTTGCCTGGAGAATCCCATGGACAGAGGAGCCTGGCGGGCTACAGTTCACAGGGTCGCAGAGCTGGACATAATTGAGCACACACACACCCAGGGATCCCAGAACATTTAAATGTGTGAACTGGCATCAGGCTGGTATCCATGCATTTTTACCTACTGTAAAGACCTTACTTCTCTCCAAGTATCAAACGTGATCAAGTGTGACCATCATTTTAACACCTAGTACTTTTGATGGATATGTGTTTTTTGATACCAAGGGCAAAGATACAAAGTCGGAGTACTTTTCCTACGTAAGACACCTGGGGTCATGCTCTCTCCAGAGATATGCCCTAAGCACTTAAATAAAACTTGTATCCCCTTTTGGACCCTTGCGGAGACCCCGACATTCACATCACCCATGCAATTTGTGCAAGTGACCACGGAATAAGAAGGACATAATCAGACGGCCTGACTCTGGTAAAGAGGGGAGGTATGTAACCTCTGTAGGCTTCAGTTTTTCCATCTGTAAAATGGAAATAAAACTTTTATACCTTCTCTCTCACCAGGCCCTTCTGAACTTTAAATAAGATAATGTTGGAGTCTTCCTTGAAAGACTATACGATTTCTTAGCCTCTGTCTTACTGACATTTGAGGCCAAATAATTCTTGATGGTGGGCACTGTAGAATGCCCACATGTGTACTGTAGGATGTTTGGCATCTCTCTAGTCACTAGATGCCAGTAGAATCCTCCACCCCACTGGGATAACCAAAAACATCTTCAGACATTCTCATAGGTCCCATGGGTGGCAGAGTCAGCCCAGCTGAAAACCACTGTTATGGTACATTCTACACCAGTAGAGGGTTTCACCATGCCCTGTACTTTAGGAACGGGAGAAATCAGGACCCTTAATGCCCACTGAAATCCTGTCTCCAGCCGTAATATATTCTGATGCTCTCCAAAGCCTTGGCCACTAATAGGGCTGTGACTGTCACGGCTGCCTGCTGTGATGCGTGTGCCATGGCTGAGGGCAAGGTGGGCACGGACATCTGCTGCATGAGCTGTGGGCCAGTGGCCACCGCGGGAGCAGACAGGCAGTGCTGGTGTGTGCCACGGCCATGGCAGCCAGGCCAGCAGACAACCCACATCGCGGTGTTGGGCGTGGGCTTTGCACCACTCTATGATTTCATGTTCCGATGCATTTGTTTTAATCCATAAACTCACTGCTAACTGCCCTTTATTATGACCATATTAAGGAGCTTAATCACTTTTAATCAGAGTCTTTCCAAGATGACCAGAAGCAGAAACTAGAGAACGTTCCACAGCCATTACATCATCAAGAGCAGTACAGATTCCATCGGGGCAATCTCCTGCACTGCAATCATGCTAATTAAAGGCCCCCAGAAGAGTCAAGATAAAAACGTCAAGTGAGATTTGTTCTGGATTTTGATGATTTACGGCCTCACGTGATCAGTTCCAATAAGCCTGGGAAGAAAAGCCTTAGTGGGAGGAGGGGGTGAGATGGGAAGAGCGAGCGCCACTGGCTGGGAAAGCGGACCTACAAGGCCCCAGATGAGATGTTCTGGGACAAAGAGGGAAATTCCATCAGCCCTCAGCAATGGAGTTCCCCAAAGGCTCCCATTTTCCAGGCAAGGCTGGATCTCCCCAGGGTAAGACCAGGCTCCTATGGGCGATTCTAAAAACATCTCTCCTGCCACCCACCCAGTATGTGAAGTGGGTTTCAGCATGAAGCCACTGACTTGCATCACGGGATATTTTAACCAACATTCCTAAGAGGTGTGCCATGGGATCTATTTTCAGGTTGCTGGGGAGCATAACTCTGCATCCCACACTCTGCTCTTTATGTGGTGCTATGGGAGAAGCGTCTGTTAAACCACAACATTTGAGAAAGCTATTTTTCCTCTGAACAGCAGCCTGTAACCTAAAATATTTACCTCTGTGCTCTGGCCACTGGGATGCCTGGAGCCAAATCCATAAGCTCCCTTTATCATCAGGCACTTAATAGTCTAATCTGGCCACTGGTTTTATTTTCTTATACTTATTTCCTCTATTTCCAGATATTATCATTCTCTTCATTGATCCCATTGCATTGCCCATGTATATTTTTGCAAACCACCTCTAACACTGTTTGCAATGAGACAGGATGTCACTGAATAAGTAATACATAGACACCATCCCTTCTCACATGTAAATTTCATTTCCCATGGATTGAGCTATATAGATATGTCCCTGGGAAGGATACAGGGGTCTTATATAAAGCCGCTATAGATACAAGCTTGATGAGTAGCTGAAGTGGGAGAGTTCCCCTCCAAGATTATATCTTTGACACTTTGGATCGGCTCATGGAACTCAGATGAGAAAGAGGTGTTCAGATAAACAAAAAGAGACTTACCAGAGAATACAAATGACTCAGAGAGAGAGAGAGAGGCTTTTGTATTGTATTATGATATGATTCAATAGAACCAAACACTTCTACCATCCTTTGTGCGACCCTACTCAAAATTATTGAATGAAATGCTGATTTTTTTCCCTTTGGCTGTGCCAGGTCTTTGTTGTGGCACGCGGGATCCTTTTGTTGTGGTGTGTGAGCAGCATGTGGGATCTAGTTCTCTGACTAGGGATCGAACCCAGGGCCCCTGAAGTGAGAGCAGAGTCTCAGTCACTGGACCACCAGGGAAGTCCCGAAATGCTGATACTTATCAGCTCCCTGATCCACAGACTTGGAGATTCTAAACCTGCAGAGCTCAAACTTCCTGATGTTATGTCGGTCCTGTTCAAGCCATGAGGATAGAGGCTTTCTGCTGCTGCAGCGGAGTGACAGCGGGGCCCTGAGTGGAAGTCACAGGATTCAGGCCTTGCTCAGGGCTAACAGTAGGGGGATACATACCAGTATGGTCATTGTTCAAATGCCGAAGTATGTCCACACCGGTTGGTATCTAGCCTCTGCTGTGAGTGACCAGATCCTCAATACCACTGAGCCAACCCCTGGACCCTCCTCTGAGAATCTCTGCAGTTCATCAACAGGGCCCCACACGAGGTGCGTGTAGACATCTGTTCAAACTGGGTAGTGTCCATATAGGTTTCTTTTAAATGACTTTTTTTGAGGTCTAATGTACATAAAATTTGGACTTCCCTGGTGGCTCAGTCGGTAAAGAATCTGCCTGCAATGCTCAACACTTGGGTTCAATCCCTCAGTTGGGAAGATCTCCTAGAGAAGGAAATGGCACCCCACTCCAATACTCTTGCCTGAGAAATCCCATGGGCAGAGGAGACTGGCAGGCAACAGTCCATGGGGGTAGGATATCATTCCTTTCAAAGTAAAAACCTAAAGCTAAGCTTTTTTTTTTTTTTTTTTAGTTTTCTCCACTCTGCAAGCTATAAAGCATTCAGTATCATCCATGAGAACTATAAAACTTCAAAGGACAGACATAAGTTCAGTCAAGGATGGATAATGGAAGACCTTGTTCAAAACATTTCCACTAGCAACCTGACTCTGCCCTCAAGGAAATGGTGAATCTGTTGATAGTGTTTATGTGCCCTAACCCTCATACCTATTGGCTAAAGCTGCCAGGAATAACACGGAGGATGTGGGAATCCTACCCCAATAAGTTCCTACCCCTAAGATCCCCTGGAGAAAGAGATGGCAACCTATTCCAGTATTCTTGCCTGGGAAATCCTATGGACAGAGGAGCCTGGGCGGGATACATGGGGTCACCAAAGAGATGGGTACAACTTAGTGACTGAACAACAACCCACCAAAGTAAGAACTGCCGGTTGAGGAATCAATGGGATCTCTGCTTTAATCTTTAGATATATATTTTTTTAATTGTGGAGTGGTAAAGCAAAGCAATAGACAAATGGGTGGACAATTTCATTGTTAACCTCATACTGAAACGGAAACAAAATTGAAACCGAAGAAAAACCTGAGAGGCTACACAAAAACAACTCACTGGAAGCCCAGGGAAAACAAGATTCTTATGAGTCAAAATCCCCAGGTTTCAAAAACCAACAAAAATGAAAACAAAGATGACTAAATCTCAGTCTATCACCAAAACCAGAGCACAATTTAAAATACAAATAAACACTAAACTGCTCAAGTAGAGAGAAGAGAGGGAGGAAGCCCAGGGAACTTGGTAAGTAAGCCCAAGCCAGATATTAGCTGGGTCCTCAACACGCAAATAACTTCTGCAAAACACTTCAAGGTCAGAGAGAAGACTGCATCTACTGAGTGCATCCTGCCAGCATTTGGATCCTCAGCTCCACTCAGTAATCACAGAGCCAACCATAGGCCTAGGGTTGAGAAGGGGGCAAAAAAGGTAAGATCAATGAATTACCTGACTAATGCTTTACTGAGACAATCAAATGCTAGCTGCTGTCTTTTCTTTTGAAGCAGATAGGTGTGGAGTACAAGCAGAATGCTCTGGATCTCACTGACAACTGTGGAAATAAGTTGGAAGGTCTAGAAGAAGCCACCTCTGAGCTTTGAAGCAACTCTATGGACTTGTAGACCTATTGACGATACCATTCACATGATTTGTGGAAACTGTAGGCCAGTGTGTTTCAGAGCGTTCTTGGAGAAAACCTTAACTGGCCTGTTTGGAGGATTTACTATACACCAGGTGCTATTCTCAGCACCTGCCAGGTTTTAGTTCCTTTACAACACAGAACTCCAAGATCCAGGTACCATGTTGGTCTAATGTCTGATGAGAAAACCGAGGTACAGAGAGAGGTTAAGTTACTTTCCCAATGTGACACGGCTCCTAGGGGGTAGAGCTGAGATTGCAGCATAGGTGAGATTCCTCCAGCATCCACACACCTAAGTGTAACAATACTCTGCTCCTCCAAGAAGCAAGAGGGCCACGTAACACATTTTCAACCAGGGAATCACTTATTGCTTGAGCCAATAAGACATATGGGGGAATAAACACTTTCTTAAGGAAAAGTTAAACCTGATGAGAATCCTCAAGGGAGTAAACAGGCATAAGGGTGTGGAGAACCAACTGCTATGATATATTTGGATTTTTTTTTTTTTTGCACTAAGATTATCCACCCAATGGCTATTTTTAAAATGGAAATCTCCATGGTAATTGAGGAGATACGCTGTCACGGAAGGGAAACTGGTCAGAGTCTCTTGGAAATCCTTCCTCGATCAAGAGGAGAATCTCTTGCATCAGGGATACCTAAGAAAAGGGAGACAGGATAACGGGCATCTTCACTAGCATATCTAGCTTTCTTGGGTACTTCCATTGGTGGGCCCCTGACCTGACTCTGGGCTCTACATTACCTGTCTGGTCCCTCAGCATTGGTACCATCATCCACCTGGTCCAATGCTCACACTTCATCCATCATAAGCTCCTTCACTCCTTACCTGCACTCTCCATCCTCAACATACCTTCTGGTACCCTTGATCTCCAAGAGGGATAACACCAGAGCAACTCTGATTTTTAAATGACCCTGAGCTCTTCCAGGTAATTTAATGCTAAAACAAAAGGTGTAAAGTATAGGAAGATCTCAAGAGATTTTCTAAATGTGCCTTGGGCAACAGGAGGAAAGTAGCCCAGAAAATGGGCAGATACACTTTCACATGGGCAAGAAAAGGGGAATGCTTCTCATTAGTGGATAATCTAAACTATGCAGTCTAGAAAAGAAACATAGGGCAGATTCAAAAGTAGTCCTTGAGGATATGGTTTCAGTATGTGCTACTTTGGCCAAAAATACCAACACAAAACAGTAAGTAGAAGGAGCACCACATGATTCCACAACCCCACTCCTGGGCATTTATCCAAACAAAACTGTAATTCAAAAAGATACATTCACCCTCTTTGTTCAGAGCAGAACTATTCACAGCAGTCAAGACATGGAAACAATGTACCTGTCAATGGACAGATGTGTGGATAAAGAAGATGTGATACATATATGCAATGGAATAGTACTCAGCCATAAAAAGGGAACAACATAACGCCGTTTGCAGCAACATGGATGTAACCAGAGATTATCATACTAAGTGAAGTAAGCCAGAAATACAAAAGCAAATGCACATGAGATCACTTATCTGTGGGATCTAAGATACGACACAAACGCTACCTATCTGTGAAACAGAAGGGGCTTCCCTGGTGGCTTAAGCGGTAAAGAATCCACCTGCCAATGCAGGAGATGTAAGGGATGCAAGGTCGATCCCTGGGTTGGGAAGATCCTCTGGACAAGGAAATGGCAACCCACTCCAGCATTCTTGCCTGGAAAATTCTATGGACAGAGGAGCCTGGCGGGCTACAGTCCATGGAGTTGCAAAGAGTTGCACACAACCAGGCACGCATGCATACCCATACTCATATGAAACAGAAACAGGTCACAGTCATGAAGAACAGACTTGTGGTTGCAGAGGGGGAGGAGAGTGGGAGAGGGCAGGATTGGGAGTTTGGGATCAGCAGGTATAAACTGGTATAAGATCAATAAACCATAAGATCCTACTGTGTAGCACAGGGAAATATATTCCATATCCTGTGATAAACCATAATGGAAAAAAAATATGAAAAAGAATGTATATGTATAACTGATACACTTGGCGGTACAGAGTAATTAACATGATATTGTAATTCAACTATACTTCAGTAAAAATGAAATTGAGAAAACCCAGCTATTAGAACACATGGTCCTGCCCTTGTACACATTCAAGGAGCATTTCCACCAAGAAAAATGTGTGTGCTGCTGCCTTCCACAGGACAAGAAAGCATGTAGGATTCAGCAGGCGTTTAGAGAGTATGAAAGGCCAAACTTAAAAGGATCTATGTGACTCAGCCTTGAAATACAAGCAATTGAATTGGTAGAACCCGGGCACGGACCGGCTCAAGTGACTGCTGGTCTTGTGCGTGTGTGTGCTCAGGTACCCAGTCGTGTCCCACTCTTTGCAAGCCCAGGGAATGAAACCACCAGGCTCCTTTGTCCATGGGATTTTCTGCACAAGAATACTGGAGTGGGTTGCCATTTCCTACTCAAGGGGATCTTCCCAACCCAGGGATTGAACCAATATTTCCTGCATCTCCTTCACTGGCAGATGGATTCTCTACCCTGTGTTACCTGGGAAGCCCAGGAGGTAGCAGGGTGGATGATAAAAACAAAATACTATTTTGATCATCCAAAAAATATGTTTTTCTATACCTTTTATAATTATTCTAGGCTTTTTTATCCTTATCCCTCACTGTCTCCATAAGAGTGTATGCAAGGGATTTAAATGGCACAAGGATGAAATCTCTGCAGCTATTAATATCTTACACAGCTCAGGTGTCATTCATTGCAAAGTGCTTTTCAGCTTAGTGATGGAAATGTGACGCGGCACATGCAGCTTTAGGTGGAAAAAAGGATAAACTGAAAAGCCCTGCCCCATGGCATCGGCGGATTCTGGGACTTAAAGAAACAGTGCACACCTCCTTGACATGAAAAAATGGGCCAGGACAGGGACTTCCCCGGTGGGCCTGTGCTTGAGATTCCACACTTTCAACACCAGGGGCATGGGTTCAATCCCTGGTTGGGGAACTAAGTTCCCACATGCCAAAAAATAAGTAAGCAAATAAATAGATGCAACTGAAAAAAAAAAAAGAGTAATAGGTTCTCACTTTAAAAAATGGACCAGGAAAGCCAAGGCTCTAATATTACAGATTTATGAGATGATGTCTATGAACACAGACACATGTACACTCGAAGAGAAACATACAGAGACACACAGCTGGATTTCTGCACACGCACATGCACACACACTGACTCACACATGCACAGCCCAACATAGACAGTCTCCAAACTGTGGATTCCAGAGTACAGAATACTTGCCTTAGAGACATGAAGCTACGCCATGGGTAATTGTTACATTCCCTTCCTCTTGAGGGGGCTTCCCAGGTGGTGCTAGTGGTAAAGAACCCACCTGCCAAAGCAGGAGACATGAGACTCAGGTTTGATCCCTGGGTCAGGAAGATCCCCTGGAGGAGGGCATGGCAACCCACTCCAGTACTGCTGCTTGGAGAATCCCACGGACAGAGGAGCCTGGCGGGCTGCAGTTCATTGGGTTGCAAAGAGTCGGACACGACTGAAGTGACTTAGCAGGCATGCTTCCTCATGCATGGAAAAGGGACAGAAACTCATCTCAGGAGAGACTTCTCAGCTGAGAAACACGTGTGAAAACGCCAAAAAGCACATGGAGCACTGAGGCCAGGGCCACCTGAGAAGCAATGGAAGGATATGTGAAGGTTTGGTATGGAAACAGGGAGACAAGGAGCCTGGAAGGAGCCACGGGGAGTCCAGGGTGCTAGGACGCGCCCTGTGAGATGTGGATCCTGAGCATGAGAGCCGGGATTACATTCCTCATGACCCTCTGACAGCGGTGTTATTACCCGCATTTTACAGACAAGGCTCGAGGAGCTGCAGCAGGATTACTGGAGATACGCAACTGGTAGCTGGCAGAGCAGCAGTAAAACCAGTGTCAAAGCCGGGGCTTGCTCTCAGCACAGCCTTGTGGCTGAGTGTCTCCAGGCAGGACAATGAGGTCCAGGCAGTGGTCCCCAGGAGGCTGATGCTTAGGCCAAGACAGTGAGGCCTTTCTCACAACTAGAACATCCTACACATGGGCTGGACCACTGTGGCAAGAGGAGCTTTGGGTCACTTGAAGAAAGGTATTCACCCCTGCAAGGGGTGAAGGAGACCCAAGATTAGAAAGATCTCTCGAATATACTTCAGTCCTAAGATGCAAAGACCTGTATCAGGAACCAATTTTTCCTGCCTTCAGTGTGTCTCCAGATATGTGAAATTCTGCCATAAAAGATGTGCTCATTTGAGTCAAGGCAAGGATGGGGCAGAGGAATCTGAAGACCTGACTTTTAATTCTTCTTCTCTTCTACACCAACAAACCAGCTGTGCTTCCTGGGCAAGCCACCCAACCTTTCTATGCCTCAGTGATCCCATCTGTCAAATGGGTGGATGAGTGGGACACCTAAGGCTCCTTTTGCCCTAAGATGCTGCACTTCCACATCTCCATGGCTGTGGAGGCAAATGGTCCTTCTCAACCAGAGCTCTGCAGCATCACCACCGGAGAGGATTTGCCTGCAAATCATCTCCTAGGCTGACTTGGCCACTTCTCGCCAGAGATGCTGAGAACCAAGGGAACCAAAAGATTTTTATACACTAGAGAGAAAGAGGTTCCCATTCAGAAGGGAGGTGTCCCCTGAAAAAAAAAAAGCTGAAATTAACTTGGGTTGGGTCTCTCCAGGAGAGAAAATAGAGACAGAATGCTGAGACTAACTAAGAGGGAATATAATTCTAGAACCTGCAAGGGAAGATAGGTGGTGCTTGGAGAAGTTCTGTGTGTAGGATGTTAGAAGGGACATTTTGGTGAAAAAGGAAGGTGGGACATCTGTTTCTGATGATGCCAAAGCCATCAAGTCACAGAATCTCTTAGGACAAAAGTCTTAACCACTCAAGGCTTCTGTTTCTTGTCTGTAAAGCAAAAAGATTGGATGGAATCAATAGCTGCCAAATTCTCTTGAGTATCCTTGAATCTCTAAGAAGCTGGGAAGCCCACACTCAGACTACCAATCAGAATCTTGGGATGGAATCCAGGACACAGTGGTTCCTAGAAGCTTCTGGATGATATCTGAGAACATATATTTGGTACCCACAGAACTAGGTGACCTTTAAGAATTTCATATTCTAAATTCTCTGCCTCCAGGAAGTGAGTATGTTTTCCCATCCTCATCCCAGTCTCCTGGCACTTTGGCCATCTGATACAAATAGCCAACTCACTGGGAAAGACTCTGATGCTGGGAAAGATTGAGGGCAAGAGAAGCAGGTGACAGAGGATGAGATGGTTGGATGGCATCACCGACTCAAAGGACATGAGTTTGAACAAGCTCCAGGGGATACTGAAGGACGAGGAAGCCTGGCATGCTACAGTTTATGGGGTCACAAAAAGTTGGACATGACTTAGCAACTGAACAAGAACCACAACCCCAGTCTCCTGGCACTCAAGGTTCTTGGTGGCAGTAGAAGGACAATGAGGAGGAGCCAGGGCTCTGCCCGCAACAATTCTTATGAAACAGATGCTCCAACCTTCTCGATCCACACTCCATTATTCATAAAGTCATATCAATTACCGAAATATTATCTTGACCACGAGCGGGAAATGGAATAAATAAGATCCACCTCCATGAGGACTGTCTCCTTTTGCTCTCCACGCTGGAAGATTCCCTTCCATTAGCAGCAGCTCAGATATCCCCGACTTTGCAGACCAGCCCCCTTTCTAGGGCCCAGGAAAGAAACAAAGTCAGACTGACGTGGAGGGCTCTCAACAGTCAGTGCAAGGGAGACAGATCCTGGTGCTCTTTTCTGTCTGCTTCACCGAGCCCTCTGGTCGAGAGAGAAAGGGGTCAGGCTAGTGGGAAGAGAGCTGTCATTGTCCATAAATTCTTGAGACTTTATAGCTAAGAGGATTGGGAGAAACCTCGGCGCCCGTGGCATATTCAAGGAGTTTAATTCTTTCTCTGTGTCATCAAAAATATGAGGATAATTCGAGTGATGATGATGACGCTGATGATGGCAATATTAGCTAACATTCAATTTATGGAGCTATGACTGTGTGCCAAGCTCTTTGCAGACATGTCTTTTAAACCCTTAGTTTAAAATTTTTTATAAATGAACACATAGTTCAGACCCACTAATTTTGATTATATCTCCAGTGGAAACATGTGAATGTGTGTGTGTGTGTGTGTGTGTGTGTGTGTGTGTGCATTTGCCCAGTCACGCAGTCATATCTGACTCTTTGCAACCCCATGGACTATGGCCCACCAGGTTCTTCTGTCCAGGGGATTTTCCAGCAAGAATACTGGAGTGGGTTGCCATTTCCTTCTCAAGGGGATCTTCCTCACACAGGGATCAAACCCACATTGCCTGGTCTCTTGCACTGGCAGGAAAATTCTTTACCACTGAGCCACCTGGGAATCCCATGGACATGTTTATATACATTCACAAAAACTTATGCCTTAGCATTTTAACATCTACATTCAGCATTATTTTGGAGAACAAAAATAAAGAAATGTCAACCCACAGTACAATGTATAAATGAACCGTGATACAGTCACATGATGGAATACAGTAGAGGAGTGAGCATAAACTAACTCCAAGAACAGACACTGTGTGATTCCACTCACAGAAAGTTTCAAAGCAAGCAAAACTGACGTGCAGTGTGAGGGGAGGCAGACCATTGTTTACCTTTGGGAGGAGTAGGTGCTTATTAGAAGGAGCATTAGACAGTTCCTGGGCTGCTGGTTACTTGGGTCTAACCAGCATTCATGTAGCTGTACGTCTATAATTTGTCTGCTTGATTTATACTGGGTTGGCCAAAAGGCTCATTTGGGGCTTTCCATAAGATCTTACAAAAAAAAACCAAAAAACAAACTTCTTTGGCCTAACCAATATCTCAGTAAATAGTGGTGGTGGCTGTCAGGAAGTCGTGTCCGTGTCTTACGACCCCACTGACTGCAGCCCATCAGGTGCCTTTGCCCATGGGGTTTCACAGACAAGAATATTGGAGTGGGTCATCATTTTGTTCTCCAGGGGATCTTCCTGAGCCAAGGATCAAACCCAAGGACCCACGTCTCCTGCACTGCAGGCCAATCCCTTACCAGTAAGCCACCAAGGATGCCCATATCTCAGTAAATCGCTTATATTAAAAACATGAAGAGGGTCACAAACTAAAATGACCACAAAGGTCAGGGAGCAATGTAAATGAGTGGGAGGAGTCAGGTATAAGCCCACAGGGAGTGAAGGGGACTGGCAAAAGGGACAAAGTAACGCTCTTTTTAGAAAAGGCGGCTGTCTTTAGGCTCTAGCTAATAGTTGCCACACAAGAATGCAAGCCCCTGTTGCCTTTCATGTTTCATGAGAAACTGTAAGCGTGGAATGATGATATGCCTTTCCCAAGTTTTAGCGATTAGCCACCAACGCAAAAACATCACACGCTCTGCAGAGGTCAAAAACCACACTTCTGTGGGTGGTATGTGGCCATGAGGCTGCTGGTTTATACCTTTGCAAGGTCCTATTTGCAAATGAGAAGCTGAATGACTCAAGCATTCACAGTTTGTAGGTGCTGGAGCTGAGGCTGGAATAAGTCCAGATTCTTCTACTAGAACAGGTAACCACTACTGTTATAAGAGGCACCTCTGCACCTTTTCTCAGAGCCTCCTTGGATCCAGTCGGGAAAGAACACACCATAGAATTTTGTCCTCCCTAAGGATTCTGTGGACTCCTTTGTCCCTTGGGTCACCAAACCGATCCAAGCCAAAGCATCTGGTATAGGAAAGAAGAAACGCTCTTTCGAATGATGAGTCATTCAAATTGCCTTCAAATTGCCTTCAAACCTAGAAGGAAAGTCTTTGTGGTCAGCTGGTCCATTCCTCGCCATCATGTCACTGCTCTCTAGTTTGTATCCCTGCTACCTAGGATCGTTTTGTATAGCAAAAAGAAAAAAAAATGAACTCAAATATCAACCAACAGCAGGATGTATAAATGAACTGTGTGGTATGGTCACACAATGGAAACGTACCTCATCCCCTACTCCACCGCTCTGGAACCTAGCTCTTCCCCAAATCTGGTGGCCTGGACTCTGCCTACTGTTTCTACCTCTGACACCACCCTTCTTTTGCAAACTGTTTCCAGTTTTGGATGCAGCAGCCCTCTCCAACAGCTCCAACTCCATCTCCCTCTCCTTTCCTTTTCTCTCCCTAAAATACGACCCCAAGTCCACAGCTCTGTGCTTTATCTATCCTTTCTCTTTCAGCATTGCTTCATTCTCAAGGCTCCATCCACCACCCTGATCTCTTATTACGATTTAAGATATGAATATCATAGAGGCTTCCCACATGGCACAGTGGTGAAGAATCCTCCTGCTGACCCAGGAGATGTGGGTTCAATCCCTGGGTCAGGAAGATCCCCTGAGAAGGAAATGGCAACTCACTCCACTATTCTTGCCTGGAAAACTCCATGGACAGAGAAGTTTGGCAGACTACAGTCCATGCGGTCATAAAGAGTCAGACACAATTGATCACCCACACCAGTCTGTTTGTATCTTGGGGAAAGGAGAAATTTTATATAAAAGAAATTGGTAGCTCTTTCTCCAAGCTTTTTACTATTTTTTCCCCTGCAGTAAAAGGAAAGATAAAGAAGAATTAAACTATGCTTTTACATTTTAAATAATGAATAATATGCTGAAGATATTAATACATTGCTAACAGATTTTACTCCTGAAAGCAACTTAATAAGCACATTGAATAAGCAGAGTTTTAGTGTAAAAGACACACATTCTAATTTTGTCCACTAAGGTCCAATAACAGAACTTGCAAGTGTAAGAGCAAAAAAAGAGCAAAATGTATGTTCAGCCATTCTAGGGTTTATACACATCCACTTATCCACCTCCCATGCCCCCATGTAGACATATACAACATCAGTGAATCATCACACTAGAAAGAAGCTAGGTTGGTTAACAGGTCTGGTTGTGTCATTCACAGACACCATTCAGGGTGTTTCTGAATCGCTCACGTGATACCATACTGTAGGTTAAGTAGTTACTTGGACTTGCCTTGAGAATTTTTATTTCAGAGTTCATGCCATCACACATACTGCCAACCCTACACTCCCAAGAAAGGGAGAAAAAAAATTCTTTTTCTTCTTTTGCAAATGTTCTTCTTGTTCTTTTCTGATCCATAGTTTGTTGGGGCATCTTTCTGTCCCCAGGTATTAGCTTCAAAAGGTTTGAAATAAACAAGCAGGGCCCTCAGGCCATTACGTCTTGGCTTCCGCAATGTACCTTTCGCTCCTCTTATCCAGAACTGCTGACTCTTCCCAGAACACATCTCTATACCTTTGCACGTGCTGTTCACGGACAGAAAACTCAGCCTGTGCTTGCTTTCAAACTGGAATTGACACACATACGCTATTATACCATGTATAAAGTGAAAGTGAAGTTGCTCAGTCGTGTCCGACTCTGCAACCCCATGGACTATACCAGGCTTCTCTGTCCATGGGATTTTCCAGGCAAGAATACTGGAGTGGGTTGCCATTTCCTTCTCCAGGGGATCTTCCCAACCCAGGGTTCTTTGCACCCCATGGACTATGGCCCACCAGGCTCTTCTGTCCATGGGATTTTCCAGCAAGAATACTGGAGTGGGTTGCCATTTCCTTCTCAAGGGGATCTTCCTCACACAGGGATCAAACCCACATTGCCTGGTCTCTTGCACTGGCAGGAAAATTCTTTACCACTGAGCCACCTGGGAATCCCATGGACATGTTTATATACATTCACAAAAACTTATGCCTTAGCATTTTAACATCTACATTCAGCATTATTTTGGAGAACAAAAATAAAGAAATGTCAACCCACAGTACAATGTATAAATGAACCGTGATACAGTCACATGATGGAATACAGTAGAGGAGTGAGCATAAACTAACTCCAAGAACAGACACTGTGTGATTCCACTCACAGAAAGTTTCAAAGCAAGCAAAACTGACGTGCAGTGTGAGGGGAGGCAGACCATTGTTTACCTTTGGGAGGAGTAGGTGCTTATTAGAAGGAGCATTAGACAGTTCCTGGGCTGCTGGTTACTTGGGTCTAACCAGCATTCATGTAGCTGTACGTCTATAATTTGTCTGCTTGATTTATACTGGGTTGGCCAAAAGGCTCATTTGGGGCTTTCCATAAGATCTTACAAAAAAAAACCAAAAAACAAACTTCTTTGGCCTAACCAATATCTCAGTAAATAGTGGTGGTGGCTGTCAGGAAGTCGTGTCCGTGTCTTACGACCCCACTGACTGCAGCCCATCAGGTGCCTTTGCCCATGGGGTTTCACAGACAAGAATATTGGAGTGGGTCATCATTTTGTTCTCCAGGGGATCTTCCTGAGCCAAGGATCAAACCCAAGGACCCACGTCTCCTGCACTGCAGGCCAATCCCTTACCAGTAAGCCACCAAGGATGCCCATATCTCAGTAAATCGCTTATATTAAAAACATGAAGAGGGTCACAAACTAAAATGACCACAAAGGTCAGGGAGCAATGTAAATGAGTGGGAGGAGTCAGGTATAAGCCCACAGGGAGTGAAGGGGACTGGCAAAAGGGACAAAGTAACGCTCTTTTTAGAAAAGGCGGCTGTCTTTAGGCTCTAGCTAATAGTTGCCACACAAGAATGCAAGCCCCTGTTGCCTTTCATGTTTCATGAGAAACTGTAAGCGTGGAATGATGATATGCACTTTCCCAAGTTTTAGCGATTAGCCACCAACGCAAAAACATCACACGCTCTGCAGAGGTCAAAAACCACACTTCTGTGGGTGGTATGTGGCCATGAGGCTGCTGGTTTATACCTTTGCAAGGTCCTATTTGCAAATGAGAAGCTGAATGACTCAAGCATTCACAGTTTGTAGGTGCTGGAGCTGAGGCTGGAATAAGTCCAGATTCTTCTACTAGAACAGGTAACCACTACTGTTATAAGAGGCACCTCTGCACCTTTTCTCAGAGCCTCCTTGGATCCAGTCGGGAAAGAACACACCATAGAATTTTGTCCTCCCTAAGGATTCTGTGGACTCCTTTGTCCCTTGGGTCACCAAACCGATCCAAGCCAAAGCATCTGGTATAGGAAAGAAGAAACGCTCTTTCGAATGATGAGTCATTCAAATTGCCTTCAAATTGCCTTCAAACCTAGAAGGAAAGTCTTTGTGGTCAGCTGGTCCATTCCTCGCCATCATGTCACTGCTCTCTAGTTTGTATCCCTGCTACCTAGGATCGTTTTGTATAGCAAAAAGAAAAAAAAATGAACTCAAATATCAACCAACAGCAGGATGTATAAATGAACTGTGTGGTATGGTCACACAATGGAAACGTACCTCATCCCCTACTCCACCGCTCTGGAACCTAGCTCTTCCCCAAATCTGGTGGCCTGGACTCTGCCTACTGTTTCTACCTCTGACACCACCCTTCTTTTGCAAACTGTTTCCAGTTTTGGATGCAGCAGCCCTCTCCAACAGCTCCAACTCCATCTCCCTCTCCTTTCCTTTTCTCTCCCTAAAATACGACCCCAAGTCCACAGCTCTGTGCTTTATCTATCCTTTCTCTTTCAGCATTGCTTCATTCTCAAGGCTCCATCCACCACCCTGATCTCTTATTATGATTTAAGATATGAATATCATAGAGGCTTCCCACATGGCACAGTGGTGAAGAATCCTCCTGCTGACCCAGGAGATGTGGGTTCAATCCCTGGGTCAGGAAGATCCCCTGAGAAGGAAATGGCAACTCACTCCACTATTCTTGCCTGGAAAACTCCATGGACAGAGAAGTTTGGCAGACTACAGTCCATGCGGTCATAAAGAGTCAGACACAATTGATCACCCACACCAGTCTGTTTGTATCTTGGGGAAAGGAGAAATTTTATATAAAAGAAATTGGTAGCTCTTTCTCCAAGCTTTTTACTATTTTTTCCCCTGCAGTAAAAGGAAAGATAAAGAAGAATTAAACTATGCTTTTACATTTTAAATAATGAATAATATGCTGAAGATATTAATACATTGCTAACAGATTTTACTCCTGAAAGCAACTTAATAAGCACATTGAATAAGCAGAGTTTTAGTGTAAAAGACACACATTCTAATTTTGTCCACTAAGGTCCAATAACAGAACTTGCAAGTGTAAGAGCAAAAAAAGAGCAAAATGTATGTTCAGCCATTCTAGGGTTTATACACATCCACTTATCCACCTCCCATGCCCCCATGTAGACATATACAACATCAGTGAATCATCACACTAGAAAGAAGCTAGGTTGGTTAACAGGTCTGGTTGTGTCATTCACAGACACCATTCAGGGTGTTTCTGAATCGCTCACGTGATACCATACTGTAGGTTAAGTAGTTACTTGGACTTGCCTTGAGAATTTTTATTTCAGAGTTCATGCCATCACACATACTGCCAACCTTACACTCCCAAGAAAGGGAGAAAAAAAATTCTTTTTCTTCTTTTGCAAATGTTCTTCTTGTTCTTTTCTGATCCATAGTTTGTTGGGGCATCTTTCTGTCCCCAGGTATTAGCTTCAAAAGGTTTGAAATAAACAAGCAGGGCCCTCAGGCCATTACGTCTTGGCTTCCGCAATGTACCTTTCGCTCCTCTTATCCAGAACTGCTGACTCTTCCCAGAACACATCTCTATACCTTTGCACGTGCTGTTCACGGACAGAAAACTCAGCCTGTGGCTTGCTTTCAAACTGGAATTGACACACATACGCTATTATACCATGTATAAAGTGAAAGTGAAGTTGCTCAGTCGTGTCCGACTCTGCAACCCCATGGACTATACCAGGCTTCTCTGTCCATGGGATTTTCCAGGCAAGAATACTGGAGTGGGTTGCCATTTCCTTCTCCAGGGGATCTTCCCAACCCAGGGATCAAACCCAGGTCTCCTGCATTGTGGGCAGACGCTTTACCCTCTGAGCCACCAGGGAAGCCCATACTGTGTATAAGGTAAATATGAATAAGAACCTACTGTATAGCACAGGGAACTCAACTGAACACACTGTGATTACCTAAATGGGAAGGAAGTCCAAAAGGGAGGGATATATGTGTATTTATATGAATGGCTGAGTCATTTTGCTCTACTAACAAAATGTAGACACTAACACTACATTGTAAAGCTATGCCTCAATAAAAATTAATTTAAAAACTAAATACAATGACCAAAGTAAGAAAAGAACATATTTAGTTGTATTAGTCTATATAATGAAGAAATAAAATTGCCCTTAAATACTTTATAATTATATATGCATAATCCTGAATCTTGGGCTTTTCCCTTCCATTTAAAAAAAATATCTATTTGGCAGAGCCAGGTCTTGGTTGCAGCACTTGGCCTCTCTAGTTCTGGCATGCAAGACTCAGTAGTTGGTGCCCAGGCTTAGTTGCTCCATGGCATTGGGATCTTAGTTCCCAGACCAGGGATCGAACCTGTGTCCCCTAAATTGCAGGCAATTCTTAACCACTGGAGTACCAGGGAAATCCCTCTCTTTCCCTTTTAAAGTTAAATATTTTAAGTAAGTTATTTTAAAATCAAAATGGAGAGGGATTTGAGAAAATTTAGCTGGGGACTCATTAGAACGTGGTTCTACTCTTAATTCTATGAAGGACTCACAAAATGAATATATTTCCATATTTAACATTAAGAGGTTAGAAATACCTAAATTCAATATGTCAAGGGGGCATTCGTTGTATTGGCATACTTTCCGAACCTTTGGAAATGATAATTAAATTCTCACTAATCTGATATTTCCTAGCAAAATTGCCTCCTCTACCAGAGGAGGTGAAGGCATGAAGTTCTGGGACTGGGTCATGGTTCATGGTTAACTCGGAGGAGAAGCCAGGACTGGAGCTACCCAGGCCCTGGCCATGGATGTGTGAGCCGCTCCCTGAACAATGTCAGTGTGAACACTGGTTGGACAGAGAGACACTGCCCTCCAACATTTCTCTACCAAGAAGAAAGTGTGATTTGCCAATGATGTCAAGCCAAATCTGCATGACCAAATACTCCCAGAATGATCTGGTAGGTTAGAAGTATGCTAATGGCAAATTCCTAAATTCAAATTCCTTTATAAAAGTTTTTAATTGGAAGATAATTGCTTTACAGTGTTGAGTTGGTTTCTGCTGTACAAGGAGAACGAGTCATCAGTATACATGTGTCCCCTCCTTCCTGAGCCTCCCTCCCACGCCCACCCCATCCCTCCCCTCTAGGTTGGCATATATACACCTCCATGTGTAAAACAGATAGCTAGTGGGAAGCTGCTGTATAACACAGTGAGCTCAGCCTGGTGCTCTGTGTCAAATTCCTTCTTTAATGTAACTAAGGCAGACTCTGATCGTGTATCAATAGCCTACTGCTGCTGCTGCTGCTGCTAAGTCGCTTAAGTCATGTCCAACTCTGTGCGACCCCATAGACGGCAGCCTACCAGGCTTCACCATCCCTGGGATTCTCCAGGCAAGAACACTGGAGTGGGTTGCCATTTCCTTCTCTGATGCATGAAAGTGAAAAGTGAAAGTGAAGTCACTGAATCGTGTCCAACTCTCAGTGAGCCCATGGACTGCAGCCCACTAGGCTCCTCCATCCATGGGATTTTCACTAGATAGAATTTAGTGATTGCTCTTCAAATGCAGGCAACTGTTACAAGCCCCTTGCATCCAACGTTTAAGACCCTGGAGGCAGATTCTCCCATTAATCCAATAGAGACTTAGATGACACAGCAGCAAATGCAAGCTCTAATGTCCATCCAAGTCTACACATGGGAAGGCCTGGGGGACCATGGAGGAGAAACACCCATTGTTCTTTGAGGAATTCCACGTTCAGGTGTCTGACTCCTATCCTGCCATCACTCCGTGAACCACAAGCTAATGAATGCTTGGGTGGACTGGGACAATCCGATGCAGCCATTTTGACAAGGCTGCCAGGACACGTGGAGAAGGCGATGGCACCCCACTCAGTACTCTTGCTTGGAAAATCCCATGGACAGAAGAGCCTGGTGGGCTGCAGTCCATGGGATCGCAAAGAGTCAGACACGACTGAGCGACTTCACTTTCACTTTTCACTTTCATGCATTGGAGAAGGAAATGACAACCCACTCCAGTGTTCTTGCCTGGAGAATCCCAGGGACGGGGGAGCCTGGTGGGCTGCCGTCTATGGGGTCACACAGAGTCGGACACGACTGACGCGACTTAGCAGCAGCAGCAGCCAGGACATGGGGATTTTGATATAAAGGAAGCATTTTGACACCATTTAAAATATGGTTGGACGGCACCACCAACTCAACAGACGTGAGTTTGAGCCAACTCAGGGAGATGGGGAAGGACAGGGGAGCCTGGCGTGCTGCAGTCCATGGGGTTGCAAAGAGTCAGGTATAACTGAGCAACTGCACAACAAAACAGTGATAAGAACCTTCACACTTGCATTCTTATTACTTCCAAATAACATGCTGGATCCTGCCCCACATCTTGTTTACTCCATTTCTCACTGTCATGACGTTCTGACCCCCAAGCTTTGACAAAGTCCCCCATTCGGAGTGGCCTAGAAGAGCACAGACGTCTCAAATGGTGTGAAGATAACACATGAGAATCTTTTGTGTGTATTACTGTTAGCCAGAAGAATTTTTACACATTCACCTCAAAACAACCACGGCAGGACTTCCCTGATGGTCCAGCCGTTAAGACTCTACCAGTGCAGGGGACACAGGTTCAATCCCTGGTCAGGGAAGATCCCACATGCTGCAGGGCAACTAAGCCTGTGGGCCTCAGCTGCCGAGCTCGTGGTGCCTAGAGCCTGTGCTCCACAGCGGGCGAAGACACCACAGTGAGCAGCCCCAGCGCCCCAGCCAGAGAACATGCAGCAACGAAGACCCAGTGAAGCCATACATAAACAAGTAATACAAAAGTACTTACAGAAAAACAATCCACCACAGCAAAATGAGCTATTTGTTTGCTTACTAGTGTTCTCAACACTCAGTATAATACCTAGAACTTAGGAGATGCTCAATAAATGTCTACTGAATGAATAAAAATTTTAAAATACTCCCAACAGTTGTATCAAACCCTACCTCAACTACTTCAAGTATTTTAGATGGAAGGGGGGGAGGGAAGCATCATGAATATCTTACATAGCACTTCACATACTTTGGTGTGGATCAGAATCGCTTGGAAAATTTATTAAAACACAAATTATTGAGCTCTGCCCCCAGAGTTTCTGATTCGATGGGTCTGGGGGAAAAGATTTCAAGAATTTGCATGTCTAACAAGTTTTCAAGGTGATGCTGCTGCTGCTGGTATGGGGACCACCACTGAGAACTATTATCCTATAGGAATGATGGTTTTCTGAAATTGCACTGTCAACTCTATAGTGACAGGATAATTAAAAGTCACAAACACCATCTTCCTTTGGGTCAGAGTTTAACCAGGCAATTGAGATATGCAATGGAAACGTGGTGCTTGCCTAGCACAGGCTCAGCACAGGCTCAGCACGGTGGGCCATCAGCCAGTGTTTGTCAATGGAAAACCTAAAGATACAAAAGCATGTGCTTGCTGATGCTAACACAACCAGTTTGCCAAAGAAAGAGTCAGGAAGTTTCCCAGTACGCTGTTTGTCAACTGCAAATCATGTGAAGCCAATTAGAAGTTGAGTAGAAACAAATTCCTTTTTTTTTCTTTATTTTACTTTACAGTACTGTATTGGTTTTCATAAGTTTCTATTAAATACAATTGGACTATGCAGACCATGGAATTCTGCAGGCCAGAATACTGGAATGGGTAGCAGCTCCCCTCTCCAGGGGATCTTCCCAACCCAGGGATCGAACCCAGGTCTCCCACACGGCAGATGGATTCTTTACCAGCTGAGACGAGGCACAAGAGAAGCCCCCAATACAATTCTAAATATGATAATAATGGAATACGAATTTTGTAATACAGGTCTACTCATGAGAAGAATGGAATTCTATTTTAGGGGGTAATAAAATTCACCTCTTCCTTACTTTCCTTCACCTCCTTCCCCATCTTCTTCTTCTTCCTCCTCTCGTAGATGCTCCTTCTGGGTCTCTCTCTGCACACTCCAGGCTATGTTGGTTGCTTTCTAGGATTGCTGTCTAATTATATGACGGATTTACCTCTCCTCTGTGGGCGTGCTATGTTGCTTCAGTCATGTCTGACTCTTTGTGACCCCATGGACTGTAGCCCGCCAGGCTCTTCTGTCCATGGGATTCTCCAGGCAAAAATACTGGAGTAGGCTGCCATACCCTCCTCCAGGGGATCTTCCCGACCCAAGGATCGAACCCTCCGCTCATTTATGTTACCTCTCCTACAGCCTTGATGATTTCCTTTATACCTTTTGTGTTTTGGAGCCAGTGTCTTCCTCTTTCTTAGCTGACTTGTTTTGGTGGGGAACATGTTCCAGGGGCTTCCTGAGAAGGGGCACAGAGAGTAAAAATATCTGTGTATCTGAAAATGTCTTTATTCTACTACTAAATCTGTTATCTCTCATCTGTGGTCATTTCTCTATTCTTTTTGTCCTTGGGGGTTTATGTCTGTAAATGCCTTTACTGTTATTTTAGTGGAGTTTTGGGAGAGAGTGGAAATAAACATAGATAACAGAGTTAAAGTTTCACTTGCTCTTCAATGTCTTTTCCCTTTATTAAAATACTTCCTCCCCACCAGTTTTAGCTAGACAGCCAGAATAACAGCCACATTTCCTAGTTTCCGGTGGAACTTGACTTCCCTTTGTGAACTGATGCATCAAGAAACATGAAAGCTGCATGGGAATGACACAGAAGCCTAGCCGCAAGCTGCCTTCCTCTTAATGCCACTGGGACTCAGACAGTCTTCTCAAAAAGATCCATCTCGTGCACACTGTATCTTACTAGGAATCCAATGGGGCAGTGTGGCAGAGCTCCTTGAAAGTTTACTAAAGAACAAAGCATCACTCCAGAGAGAAATGGCAGTATTTCAAGTGCTTCAAATTTGTGGAATTATTGGAACAAACTGTACTCGATAAGGATGTTTCTGGGTTCAACTGCAGAATTCCCCGAAGTCCCTAAAACCAATTTCTGTAGCAATTACCGCACCTAAGTCAGACAGTTCGCTTTTGTCAGACGTTCCTTATTAAATGACCCAGACAAAATCAACTTCTTTCGGGGGAATGAAAAAGATTGCATTTCCACTTAACAGTTCAGGAGAAGTGAGAAAGATCATGAAGGAAGAGCCCTTGGACCCAACCCCTCTCCTGCCTCCAGATGATCACGTGGCTTTATACCCCAGATTGTTTCTGACCCTCAGTTTCCTTGTCTGTAGAATGAAGAGACTGGTCTTAATGGAGCATTTAGGTCTTTTTCAGACTAAAAAAAATTTTTTTCTATGTTCTATAAGGAAGTTAAGTGAAAGAGAATTAAAGAAGAGGAAAGGGAGAAGTTCGCTTCCAGCCAAGTCCTATTCCTGGAATCATTTCGGGTCCAAGATTTGAAAGCACAAATAAAAGCGAGGGTTACATTGCAATTGACTGGTTATAAACCCAAGGCCAGCTAGGCTTGATCTCAGGTTCTGCCACTTTTTAACATGGCAAAAATACCTGCTTCTCCCAGGTGCTTCAGAAACCGGTGCTTCTGGGGTTCTGCCAAGCACAATGTCTCCTGCAACACAGGAGCTGGCTCTTTACAGAAACACGGTCTCTGATGCCTCTACTTAGCAACCCCAGAGACTTGCCTATTTTTCGCCCCAAGCAAAAGGCATCGGTCTATCTATGTTTAGGAATGCACACTCATATGTGAAGGACAAAAATCCTGGCCTAAAAGTGCAGGCACACTTCCATTTCTATAAGCCTATGAAGACAATACAAATAAATCAGAAGGAGTCAACCTGCTGGCAGTGATCACTAAATCTCTCTTGCTTTCTAAATAACATTCCTTGTGCTGAAAAGTATAGGTGGTCACTGTTTCATCTCTCTCCTTTCTGGAACAGGGCCTTTCTCGGTGTCATCTGGAAACGCTCCCTAAATTGAGAGAGGATCATCTACTTTGTTTGACCTTTCTGATGGTTCTATCAGTGGTGTGTTTGCTTCTCAAGTCACCCTCTGCTTCTGAGAAACTGATAACAGTGTAAGTGTGGTAAACAAAGACTGGAACGATTTAAGTGCAAATTCTGTGAATAAACGCATCATCGTTATTTCAAAAGGCATCATCGTTATTTCAAAAGGTCTGTTCTACAGGATGCTTCCTCTTCCGAGGGACCCTTTTTCAGTGTCCTGCTCTGGGGACCTCTAAAGCCCCCTTTCTCTGCTACTGCTGCTGTGGCCTGGAGGTGCCTGGTCTTCCCTCTCAGAAATCCTCCTTGGCTTTCTAGGAAGCTCAAACCCTCCTTCCTCCTTCCTCCGTGGAACTTTCCCTCAAGCCTCAGCTTCCCCTAATTTAAACAAGCTGGCGCTCTCTGAGCACACCTGGCCCTTTCCTTGCAGGATTTCTGTGACAGCATCCCCAGTGCACACCTCATGCCTGGATCACAGGAACAGGTTTCAGCCTCTCTCTCCCCAGCTGGAGCGTAACCCGCCTCACGGGGGGACCTCGCCACTCTGTTCTCTCTCGATCCCATGGCAGCCACGCTGCAGCATCGTCGTTGCTCCATAATTATGAGCTCTGTGCAGAAACCATCTTCCCTCCTCATTTTCCTCCTGCACTGTGTTTACTCCGGAGTTGGCATTGTGATAGAGAACAAAAACGGTGCCTTTTGACTGACTGATCGCCAGCTCAGACAAGGGCACCGATGTGAATAGGACCCTGACCACACGTATGGAACCACCAAAAACAGCTGCATTATTTTTAATGAGATGAAATAAAGGTCAATTACATATTGTTAAACAACAAATTTAGATTATAAGACTGTAGGCAGAATAGTATCTCATTTTTGCATAATGCATGTGTATGTATTGGCATAGGCATGTCTGCTTGTGTGATTTGTTATAAATGTAAAAAAAAAAGGAAAAAGAAAAAGACTGGAAGGCAGTGCACCAATATTTACAATGAACAGATACTACTTTGGAACCAGAGCAAATATTAGCCTTTATTTTTTTCTTAAGAAGCAAAGAGGGGTGAATCAGAGCTGTGAGTCATCTATTGCCATCAACAAAGGATCAGTTCTGAACACATAGCTCCCACCAGGTCCTGGTCAGGACATGTAGGGAGAAGCCACAGTTTTGCTTAAGGAGCAAGAATCTAAATTTTCATCCCTAAGTATTCCTAAGCATTCCATCACTCCTTCCTGTGAAACTCCTTCCGGCCTGAAACAGGAATGAGGAAGGGAGCAGGGCACAACCTTTAAAAGAATGACCTAGCCCAAGGACATGACATAAACTGGAACCAAATAGATCCCAGATGGCAGATGAATTGACTTCCACTAGACCTTGAGCCTCAGAACACGCTTAGCTTAACATATCAGCAGCTAAATGCCATACCCACCAGGGTCATGGCAGTTCCAAGGCTGATTGTCAAAGACCAAAAACTGGAGTTTCCTTGGCGACTCAGGGGTAAAGAATCCACCTGCCAGTGCAGGTGACCTGGGTTCCATCCCTGGGCGGGGAAGATCCCACATGCTGTGGAATAACAAAGCCTGCATGCCACAGCTATTGATCCTGTGCTCCAGAGCGTGGGTACTACAACTACTGAGCCCCATGCCACAGCTACTGAAGCCCACATCCCCTAGAGCCTGTGCTCTGCAGCAAGAGAAGCCGCCGCAACGAGAAGTCTGCACACAGCAGCTGAAGAGCAGCCCCCATTCGCCGCAACTCAAGAAAGGCCTACAGGGCAGTGAAGACGCAGCACAGCCAAAACTAGTAATAATGTAGAAAAAAAAGTTTTAAGACCAAAAAGTCAGTGGTGGCCCAGTTCTTGTAAATCCCCACCCCTTCCCCGAACTAGTTGGAATAATCCACCCAGTCATTAGCCCATGAGATTACTCAGCCCATAAAAACTAACCACACCACATTTCGAGGTCACTCTCACCTTCTGAGATGGCCCACAACCTGTCTATGGACTGTGTTTCTCTCTAAATAAATCTGCTTCTTAAATCCACTTTGTCCCTCACTGAATTCTTTCTGTGATGAGACATCAAGAGCCCAAGCCTCATTAAGTCCTGAGACTAGGTGTGTGATCTCAGTTAAAAGACAGTGGTTTCAAGTCCCTATCTAAGTTACACAGTTTGAGGACCACAAGAATTGTAGTTGGTTTGGGTCATTTTGCTGAGACCAAGAAAAAAAGAACAAGCTTAACTCTAGTTTCAGAACTAGGCCAACCTCTCTGGCCAGCTGTGCCCAGCAGGGCACCCCTGCTCCCAGGGGCCTTCCACTCAGCGCCTCTCACTCTTTACATTCCAACAATGTGAAATGACAGATATTTTTAATACAAGAGACCTGTCATTTATTTATTAGCTGGGGACAGGCGCTGCAGTGGAGAAGGATGCATTATAAATCAACTCCATTCTCAGTCATTAAAAATTAATCCAGTTCATAATGTAGAACGTCAGTAATTTCTTTATTAGAGCAGCATGTGATTCTTTTTTTTTACCTTTTCTTCCAGGTTTTGTTTTTTACTCCCTCCCTTCCCTGAGGATACTTTTTTTTCTCACAATGGGCTGGGTATAAATTACCCCCTGGGAACGCTATCAGGAAATATAGCCTTTCAGACAGAGGTTACAATGGAGCAGTAGAATCAACAGTCTGCAAAAAAAAAAAAAAAAAAAAAAAGACGGCTGACCAATTTCCCCTCAGATATATGGTCTTACAGCACCTTCCCAATGTGCCCTATAGAAGCTCAATTACGATGTTCTTCATTTATTTCAGATCTACCCCACATCAAAAATGGGAGACATTTTAGGTCCTTGATGACAGAAATCAATACGAAAGGCGGGTGTTTCTTCCTTGCAGAGGAAACTTCATTAGCTTTTCTCTTTTTTTACCAACATCAGTACACATTGATCTACTTTATTATTTTCAGTGACTACATAATATTCCATCCTATAGATGCACAAACATTTTTAAAAGTTGCTCCCCTTGAGGGGTCTTTAGGGAGTCCCGGACATTGGTTGCTACCAACAATGTTTCCATGTAGCTTCTCTAATGTGTCCAAATTCACTTGGCATTCACCAAAAAAAAAAAATGCAGAGGTATTGGACGTCCAGGCCCAGACCAGAAGCCCTTCGTACACCTCCCGCTTGAGGCCTGGGATTTAAGGATGTCGAGCAGCCGGAGGATGCTGAGCATGCCGAGAGGCTGCTAAGCTGAGCCTCTGAGAAAGCTTCTCTTTCATTCTTCCCCTGAGTGGCAGCTCCAAGAAATGTAAAACTTGGAACTATAAAGAGGGAAATGTCTGTGCTCCCTGACTTCACAGGAAGTCAATGGGAGAATTCAGAATCTATGTGCATCTCCTTCCCACTTTGGAGACATTTAGAGTTTTTCAGCAGTTGGGTCAACCAGATGACCTTCTCAGATGACCTGCCAAGGGCTGTGTATGAAAGACAGGTGACCTTTCCACACCTGCCTGCACTGCTCTCTGGAAACCTCTCAGGCTCTGGGCAGAGGGGTCTCCCCAAAATGATCAGTATGACCCCAGCCCAGGTGTGGATGTCTCTGTCAAAGCAGCCACGATAGAGTTAACACTCCTAAGTAACAAATCCCCACAAATCCCCAAGCACATATTTAAAATCTATTTTCAGAATCACACTGGGCAAAATTCAATCAATCAATGAGCCATTAGGAGGTTAGTCTTAATACTTCTTCACTACCAGTGGCATCAGGGCTGCCCGACTCAGCAGAACTGAGTTCAAAGAGTTGCTGCGTCACCAACAATTCTAGATCTGGGGACGGAAGCGAATCCAGTGCCTGGTGAGAGGCCCGGCTGGCTACCATCTGGGTGACAAATTAAGCTACACAGACACCAAGGACAGGAGAAAAGGAGGCGCGGCTGGAAAGAGGCCAACCTGATCCCAAGGACTTCCATTCTCTTCCTCCCAGCGTAGCTCTTTGCACCCCTAGTGCCCACTGATTTTGGACCCCACTCTGGGAGTCCTGGGAGGCCCCAGGTGGCAGAGGCCCCAGGTAAAGGACCCACCTGCCAATGCAGGAGACATAAGAGACGCGGGTTCAATCCCTGGGTGGGGAAGGTGCCCTGGAGGAGGGCACGGCAACCCACTCCAGTATTCTTGCCTGGAGAATCCCATGAACAGGGAGTCTGGTGGGCTACAGTCCATGGGGTTGCACAGAGTTGACATGACTGAAGCGCCTTAGCCGGGCATGGCACTGCGAGGCCTGCCTTCCAGGTGTCTGAAGCTCTAGATGCCCTGATGGGTTGGGAGCGAGGAGGGGGCTGCCTCCCTATGAGCCATGGAAAGGGACTAGAAAGGGACTCCCTCCTGCTGACTCAGTGGGGGTCCCTGTGGCTCACTCGAGCAGCTTCTGTCTGAGAATCTCCAAGTTCCTCAGTCTCCCAGAAGGTGGGGGACAGGTAAAGTGGAGGTCACCTGGTAGTGACAGGAGGCAGTCTGGGCCAGCGTAAGAGGCACGTTCCCAAACCCCTGAGTTGGAATCCTGGCTCTCTTACTGACCAGCGAGTGGCCTTGGCCTAGTTTCTTCACTTCCCTGGGCCTGAGTTTCCTAATCTGTGATGTGGGGATCACGACACTCACATGACAAGTGGATCGAACGTAGTCAGAGGGATGAGGAGGGGAAGAGAGGGTGGTGGGCTCCATCACCTCCCAGTTCTGAGACTATAGGAATTGGCTTACCCCCCTCCCCCGTGCCTCAGTTTCCCCATCTATGAAAGGGGAGAAATAGTAGAGCCTGCCTCCTATGACTTTTTTTTTCTTTCTTTCTCTTTTTGGCTGCACCGTGTGGCTTACAGGATCTTAGGCCCTCAATCAGGGATTGAACTCTGGCCCTCGGCACTGAAAGCATGGCGTCTTAACCACTGGACCATCTATGCGATATGGTCCAGTGGTTAAGGGAATCCTTAACCAGGGAAGTCCCCTCCTATGGCTTTCACAAGAATTAAACAATTTATTGAGCTTCCTAGATGGCACTACCTGGGAAGTGGTAAAGAATCTGCCGGCCAATGAAGGAGACATAAGAGACGCAGGTTCGATCCCTGGGTCAGGAAGATCCCCTGGAGGAGGGCATGGCAAGCCACTCCAGTACTCTTGCCTGGACAGAGGACAGAGGTGTGCTACAGTGTATGGTGTTGCAAAGAGTCAGACATGACGGAAAGAGACTTAGCAGACACACAAAACAATTTATCATATTTAAAACCACGTCTAGCGCCAACAGTATGCACTACGCCAGGTGAGATTTTAGTATTATTTTCACATGCTTGCAGCTCAGAGCCTGGCCCTGAGCAGGTCTTGAGAGGCACTGAGTAAATGTTACTTCTCCTCTCCTCACTACTCTCCCTGCTTCTTTCTCTTTGCCAACCCCTGTTCCCACCTACTCCCCAGAAACGATGCTTCCAAAGTATCACACAGCAGCTCCCAGGAACTCACACAGTTAGCTCAGCCAAGATCATCGGAGCCAGCTAAAACCACATGAAAAAATCTGTCTCTGCTTGGGCATATAACTATAGCCTTGAAAATTAGCAGGACAGTTTACCAGACCAGAACATCACTGACAACCACCACAAATTACCAGTTTGCTTTCCCTAAGGGGAGATACAGGAGGAGTAAAATTTGCATGAGATCGATGTTCTCATCTCCCCCCACCCCACTTCTACTCCACGAGGCCTCTGCTTACTCCTCGCAGAGCAGGAGTTGACCCAGGGGAAGGAACTGGGGTGGTGAACCATTTCCTCTTTCTTTCTTGCTAACAGACTGACTCCATGGAGCAATCACTCCCCCCCAGGCAGCCTCAGGGAAAGTGAGTTGCATCTCCAAGCTCAGGGGAGTATTTACAGGAGCCTATGAGTTTGTTTTAGTCCCATTTTCTTTATGGTTTAGGAATAAACAGATGACACAATTCTGGTCAATGAGACAGGAGGGAAAGTCTACTTGGGGAACTTGGAAAAGGTTTTCTCAGTTTCAGTCAACCCACAAGAAGATAAAATTCTGTGCTGTCCCCGATCCATGTATTTCATTGTGATGCCTGGAGCTGCTGCAACCTTTCCGTAATCATGAGGAAAGCCCCTGGTGGTAAAGTCAAACGCAGAAGGACAGAAGCAAGAAAATCTCAGGAAAGCACGATTAGAGTCTTAATGTATTCATCAGGAGCCTTCCCTACCTATTTGCTTGAGTTATGTGGTTGCAAATTGCCTTCTTGTTTAAGCCTAAGTGGGTCAGGATTGCCTATTACTTATAGCCAAACAATGTGACCTGATAACAGTGTCCAAATCATGAGATATATGCACAAATATAAACAAGACCTATAAACATGTACATTTATGTCTGAAAGTCCCATGTAGAGATCTGCTGAGAAAGAACGAAGGGGCTGTGTACTTATAGGAACAAGGAAAAAGGAGGTTACTTGACCAACCAGGCATTAAAACTCTAACTGCATAACAAGTACCACATGGGCACAGATATATAAATAACATAAGTGATGCACTTGGGCAGGTATATGGGGGCTCAGGGGTACTGCAGTTTCAACAAAATAATGTTTGCTGACAAGGGAGGTGGGGCAAGCAGAGAATATAAAACAAACACAAAAATCTTACCATGAATCTCTCTGCCATCCCTGGTTGAGCCCAGAGCTTTTCAGTCTCATTAACCCAAAAGGAAATTGGTCTGAGCCCTCTGCTCATCTACATCGATCATTTCTTGACAACCAACATATTACAGTCCTGCCTCTAAGAGCATCTCTGTGGCTTCGGATCTGGGTGATAAACTGCTTTTTCTTAGAGTTGGGGGGGGGAAGATATCATTGGAGGGAAAGATCCTTATCTTTTCAGAAATAACTTTAAGCCTTGGCAACCTCTATTTTTGACACCATCAAGCTGGTTTCCCCAAACAGCATATTTGAGGCAGGAATTGTAACGATCTGTTGTAAAAATATTGTTGTCAAGGCAAAGATGGTCATGTATATGCCACTTAGGCAAAGTGACAGAGCCTTTTCAAATCCTCATGCCACCTCATCTCAAAAAATACCACTTTAGGTGGTTTTCATTTTCATGATCAAGTTTTCTTATCTCAAGTTTAGAGAAGGCGGATGCCCTGCCCACAGTCTCCTGGTTGCTGAGTCAGTAGGCTGGGACCACTTTCTCTTCTGATGAAAAGGTGGCCTCTTCTTGAAATTACGAGATGCCTTGACCTTTCATACAATGGTTTGGAAACAGTGGCTCGGGTGTGGGGTGAGGGGAGGGCGTTTGCATCTTGGATTATACATTTCTCCTTGGAGACAACTCCCTGAAGTTCCAGTTCTAACAGGCAGATCTGCCTGGAAATGAGGAATGCAGTGAAAATTTGGCCATGACCAGCATCTCCAGATCTGGGGGTTTAAGAAGTGCTAAAGGCACTGGCAAGAGCCTCTAGGCAGAGAACAAGTGACAAAGACCTCAGGGCTACTTGCATGAAGGGTATTTAGTGCTCTGCCAGAAACCCTGATGAGTGCCACCACTCCAACTCTGGGCATTCCCATGGAACTCGGCCACTTCCTGTCCCTCCCAGAGGCTCAGGAAGAAACAGGACAGAGCATGTGCCAAACAGGCCCAGGCGCATCTGAGCACAAGGAGTTCCCAGGTCACGTGAGTTCCCACGTCTGCTGGGGAAGCAAATCAGAACCCCAGACCCCCAGGACAGCCTGGAGTCCAATGAACATCTGTGTCCACAGAGAGATGTTAAGTGTATCCCCAAAATCAAGTTCGGTGACCCCCAAATTATGGGAAATGCTCTGGCAAAACTGCAAAGACCTACATCAATAGAAGCTCTAAATCCCACAGTAAAACAAAAAAGGCATGTGATCCAGACTTCCCCAGATTTATTTGACATGGACTTTTCTTTTTCCTTAAAAATGCCTAGAGCACCATTTGGGAAATCCTGCATGAAAAGCAGCTGGGGGAATTTCCCTGGTGGTCCAGTGGCTAGGACTGCACACTCCCAAAACATGGGACCTGGGTTTGATCCCTGATCAGGGAACTAGATCCCACATGCTGCAGCTAGGAGTTCACAGGTCACAAGTAAAGATCCCTCGTGCAGCAATTAAGGCCCAGGGAAGCCAAATAAATAAACAAATATTTAAAAAATAAAGCAGCCGGGGAGAATACAGAAGGGCACTTGGTTTCTAATTATTGACCATTAAGAATATAGCAGGCTTCCCTGTGGCTCAGATGGTAAAGAATCTGCCTGCAGTGCAGGAGACCCAGGTTGGATCCCTGAATCGGGAAGATCCCCAGGAGAAGGAAATGGCAACCCACTCCAGTATTCTTGCCTAGAGAATTCCATGGACAGAGGAGCCTGGCAGGTTACAGTTCATGGGGTTACAAAGAGTCAGACATGACTGAGCAAATAACACATAAGCATACAGCACAACAGGAAGAACTTTCCAGCTCTTTGGCCCATCTCCCATCAGGGGTATGACTCATGTGCTCATTCAGAGGAAACAGAGATGCCATCTTCTCCTGGAAAGGGCTTCTGGAAAGAGAACACTAATAGAGAACAGAGCCCCCACTGTCTCCCAGGATGGTGGTGGGAGGCGGGACGGGGGGGTTGTCTTCTTTTCTTTTTCCTTGTTTAGCCTCTGCCCATAAAATAGGAATTTCCATCTCCTTGAAGACGCAGGAAGTAACCGCCAGCTGTTCCCTCAACATGTGTACCTGCCCCCCCGATAAGAAGTGAGAGATGTACCCGATGGGTGAGGTGGGCAGAGTCCATCATCTGCCACCATATTCTCTTCCAGGTGGGGCCAGTGCAGTTAAGGGAGACTGACTCTGCCTGCATGGTTTTCCAAGGAGCTCCTAAGCTTTCTGATGTGCAAAAGATGAGGCAGACCATGACTCTCCATGCAACCAGACAGACAACACCTGCTCTGCAGACCCAACTCCTGTCTGTGCATTTCAAGTCCAAGATTTGGAAGAGGGATTTCCCTGGGTGGCCCACTTGTTGAGAATGCACCTTGCAATGCATGGGAGGAAGTTTCGATCCCCAGTCAGGGAACCAAGATCCCACATGCCCCGGGGCAACTAAGCCCTTACACCCCAACTGAGCCTACTCACCATAGCGAAATATCTCATGTGACATAAGGAGATCTGATACAGCCAAATAAATAAATTGTTTAAAAAAGACTTTGGAAAGGCATTAAGAAGATCATTTTGGCTTTACACCTAAGCAACTTCCTTAAGTCTAGCAATAAAGCTCAACTTTTGATTCCTATCTGACCCCTGTGTGGATTTTTCAGCTGGTTCTGAATGATTAAAACACTCCGATCCAATTTAGATGCTCAAATCCAGTTGAAAGAAAAAAACAAAAAAGAAGCGGAAAAGCTCTGGGAAAGCTGGAGCTGGAGAGCATCTCTGGAGGGAAGTTAATCCCCCACTGAAGCCAAGACATGCCAAGAAGACAAGTCGTCCTTCAACGCTCAGGGCTCAGGATAGGAAGTGAAGGACCCGCTCCACATCTCATTCAATTTCAGTTGCTGGGTGCACCTTCCCCTGGGTGCAAGTTCCCCTACAAAATAACATGATCCAGGCTGGCTGGGGGGTCTTATCATTCTTCACCTCCTCCTCCACCAGGCAGCACATGCTTATCCCTGAAGTACTTTTTTTAAGCCAATTACAGTGTATTTACAGTGAGCATAATTAAACCTAATTACTTAATTAGCATAACTGCATGAAGCTACTAAACTTTGCATATGTGATTATGGCGGTGGAGCACAGAAGAGATGAAGTCATGAGATTCAACAGGAAGGCAGGTTGTCTTAGCACAGGGAGATGGACCACGGTCTGTCTAGTTGGTTACAGCTCCAAAGTACGTGTTCAAGAATGTCTTAGCATTTTCAGGTACTTTGGGGGAAATGAAATCATGTGAGTTTTTTTCTTTTTCCTTCCTGGGATAAAAGGGGGGAAATGGCAAACTGACAAGCTTAGATTTCATCTAGATATAAGTGATTTGGGACTCAGTATCCAACAGAGGTTAATTTGACTGAAACCCTCAGGACAAGTTCAAGCATAAGGGCCCAGGACTTAACTGCCTTGGTTCCCAAGATAATCCATTTTGGAATCATCTAGCTCTTTCTAGAAAGAAAGGAAACAGATAATGTGTCTCAGCAGGCTTCTCAAGTGGCACAAGCAGTAAAGAAAATGCCTGCCAATGCAGGAGACGCAGGAGACACGGGTTCAATCCCTGGATTGGGAAGATCCCCTTGAGGAGGGCATGGCAACCCATTGCAGTATTCTTGCCTGGAGAATCCCATGGACAGAGGAGCCTGGCAGGCTACAGTCCACGGCGTTGCAAAGAGCCAGACAGGACTGAGCAACTTGGTACATGCAACGTATCTGAGCACCCATTTCCTCCTTGGGCTAAGCACAACAGGAAGAACTTTCCAGCTCTTTGGCCCATCTCCCATCAGGGGTATGACTCATGTGCTCATTCAGAGGAAACAGAGATGCCATCTTCTCCTGGAAAGGGCTTCTGGAAAGAGAACACTAATAGAGAACAGAGCCCCCACTGTCTCCCAGGATGGTGGTGGGAGGCGGGACGGGGGGGTTGTCTTCTTTTCTTTTTCCTTGTTTAGCCTCTGCCCATAAAATAGGAATTTCCATCTCCTTGAAGACGCAGGAAGTAACCGCCAGCTGTTCCCTCAACATGTGTACCTGCCCCCCCGATAAGAAGTGAGAGATGTACCCGATGGGTGAGGTGGGCAGAGTCCATCATCTGCCACCATATTCTCTTCCAGGTGGGGCCAGTGCAGTTAAGGGAGACTGACTCTGCCTGCATGGTTTTCCAAGGAGCTCCTAAGCTTTCTGATGTGCAAAAGATGAGGCAGACCATGACTCTCCATGCAACCAGACAGACAACACCTGCTCTGCAGACCCAACTCCTGTCTGTGCATTTCAAGTCCAAGATTTGGAAGAGGGATTTCCCTGGGTGGCCCACTTGTTGAGAATGCACCTTGCAATGCATGGGAGGAAGTTTCGATCCCCAGTCAGGGAACCAAGATCCCACATGCCCCGGGGCAACTAAGCCCTTACACCCCAACTGAGCCTACTCACCATAGCGAAATATCTCATGTGACATAAGGAGATCTGATACAGCCAAATAAATAAATTGTTTAAAAAAGACTTTGGAAAGGCATTAAGAAGATCATTTTGGCTTTACACCTAAGCAACTTCCTTAAGTCTAGCAATAAAGCTCAACTTTTGATTCCTATCTGACCCCTGTGTGGATTTTTCAGCTGGTTCTGATGATTAAAACACTCCGATCCAATTTAGATGCTCAAATCCAGTTGAAAGAAAAAAACAAAAAAGAAGCGGAAAAGCTCTGGGAAAGCTGGAGCTGGAGAGCATCTCTGGAGGGAAGTTAATCCCCCACTGAAGCCAAGACATGCCAAGAAGACAAGTCGTCCTTCAACGCTCAGGGCTCAGGATAGGAAGTGAAGGACCCGCTCCACATCTCATTCAATTTCAGTTGCTGGGTGCACCTTCCCCTGGGTGCAAGTTCCCCTACAAAATAACATGATCCAGGCTGGCTGGGGGGTCTTATCATTCTTCACCTCCTCCTCCACCAGGCAGCACATGCTTATCCCTGAAGTACTTTTTTTAAGCCAATTACAGTGTATTTACAGTGAGCATAATTAAACCTAATTACTTAATTAGCATAACTGCATGAAGCTACTAAACTTTGCATATGTGATTATGGCGGTGGAGCACAGAAGAGATGAAGTCATGAGATTCAACAGGAAGGCAGGTTGTCTTAGCACAGGGAGATGGACCACGGTCTGTCTAGTTGGTTACAGCTCCAAAGTACGTGTTCAAGAATGTCTTAGCATTTTCAGGTACTTTGGGGGAAATGAAATCATGTGAGTTTTTTTCTTTTTCCTTCCTGGGATAAAAGGGGGGAAATGGCAAACTGACAAGCTTAGATTTCATCTAGATATAAGTGATTTGGGACTCAGTATCCAACAGAGGTTAATTTGACTGAAACCCTCAGGACAAGTTCAAGCATAAGGGCCCAGGACTTAACTGCCTTGGTTCCCAAGATAATCCATTTTGGAATCATCTAGCTCTTTCTAGAAAGAAAGGAAACAGATAATGTGTCTCAGCAGGCTTCTCAAGTGGCACAAGCAGTAAAGAAAATGCCTGCCAATGCAGGAGACGCAGGAGACACGGGTTCAATCCCTGGATTGGGAAGATCCCCTTGAGGAGGGCATGGCAACCCATTGCAGTATTCTTGCCTGGAGAATCCCATGGACAGAGGAGCCTGGCAGGCTACAGTCCACGGCGTTGCAAAGAGCCAGACAGGACTGAGCAACTTGGTACATGCAACGTATCTGAGCACCCATTTCCTCCTTGGGCTCACCGAACCTAGCATCATAGCCTTCTCGGCACTCTGCTACTTATTCTAAATGGATTTGAAAATAGGATAGAAGGAAAATCCAAGGGAACGATCTTGATTTATGTTCAGTTAAAATGTTATATGAGGGACTGCCTGGCAAACAGGGCCCGAAGATACCTAACTGGTGACAAGCGGCTGCTGCTATCACTTCAGTTGTGTCCGACTCTGTGCGACCCCATAGATGCAGCCCATCACCGTCCCTGGGATTCTTCAGGCAAGAACACTGGAGTAGGTTGCCATTTCCTTCTCCGATGCATGAAAGTGAAAAGTGAAAGTGAAGTCATTCAGTAGTGCCCGACTCTTAGCAACCCCGTGGACTGCAGCCTACCAGGCTTCTCTGTCCATGGGATTTTCCAGGCAAGAGTACTGGAGTGGGGTGCCATTGCCTTCTCCAAACTGGTGACAAAGGCTAAGGCAAAATATCACTGTTACCTTTACAACCTATAGCTCCCTTAATGGGGGTGGTTAAGATCCAACAAGCAGATGCATCAGAATGGCCCAGCCCCACACTGGTCCTGTTCTCTCCAAGTCACATTGAGCTAAGCCTCCCTCCTAACCCAGTGAGAGGGAGCAAGCAACAGTCCCTCCTCCCCCACTTTCCCCATAAGTCAGCCTCCTCTTTTCAGCTCCTCTCCCAGAGGAGAAGTTCCTAGCCCAGCCCTGTAACCAGACACCCTTCCTTCCATCAGGCAAGCCCATCAAGGCTTCTGCTAGAGAAAAACCTAGAAAGCCATATCTTTCAGTAGGAGCAGCTGCGGCTGCCATCTCTGCTCCGGGTTCTGGGGTGGGGGCCTCCCACACGAAGAAGCCCATTCTCCGTATTTCATCTATAAGTCCATGACGCTGAGCTAAGTGGCTGGCAATAAACACCCATCATTACCCTGCGCGAGGTGTGTTAGCAGACAAGGGGACGGAAATCTGTATCATGCCGATGCACTATCAATACTGCATTACATTCACAGGCTCCATGCTCCCCATTGCAGTGGGGAAATCATTTCCTTTTCCAGAAAAGACAATGCTGATTGGTCCAGAAGAGGAGGAAGACAAGCCGTTCGTTCAGTCTTGATGAAGGAACCATGGGTCCCAGTTAAAGGGACATAGTTCACAGCTCTGGTCATCTTTGTGAATGTCCTCACCTTATAGGCTGGTGGGGGAGCTGTATTAAGCAATCGCCTTGAGGAAAGAGAGTGAGGGCAGGACTTCTGAAGAGCTGCAGTGCAGCCGAAGAGAGGTAAGAAAGGATGGGTCCTTCACCCTACGCCAGGGCCCACCTCAGAGTTGTTGTTTAGTCACTAAGTCATGTCTGGCTCTTTGTGACCTCATGGACTGCAGCCCACCAGACTCCTCTGTCCATGGGACTCTCCAGGCAAGAATACTGGAGTGGGTTGCCATTCCCTTCTCCAGAGGATCTTCCCAGAGCAGAGATCAAACCCATGTCTCTGGCATTGCAGGCAATTCTTTACTGCTGAGCCATCAGGGAAGCCCCCACTTTGGAGAACCCATCACTTGAGAAAAGCTCAATGGATGTTTGTTGACTGGCTGAGGAATGAAGGAGAAAAGGGGTATCGACAGCCCAATGAGAGAGACAGTCTGTGAGGAGGACCCCAGGCAGAGCTGCCAGGTCAGCCAGGGAGGCTGAGTGACACGCCCAGGGAAGCAGGAATAGAGGCAACTAGCCAGGAAGGGCTGAAGGTTGAATGCATGCCTCTGGTTCAACAGGCAGAGACTCAGGTGGAAAATCGAGTCCTGAAGGCCTGAAAGGGAGGCCAGGGCCAGCTTGAAAATAACACGTGGGCAAAGAAAAGGAATTAGCAAAGTTTCAGAGAAACCAAAAACAAAGGATTTGGATGCCTGAAGAGGTGAGGGTCAGCAGGCATTCCAGGTAGGCACCATGGAGAAATCACTGGGACAAACTGCTTTTTTATTTCCCCCCAAGAAATTTGACACTCATCTGATTCAAGTGGACATCTTTAAAAAAATTTTTTTTTCCATTTATTTTTGGCTGTGCTGGGTCTTCATTGTTGCTTCGGCTTCTCTCCGGTCGCCGTGAGCGGGGGCTGCTCTTGCGCTGCGGTGCGCAGCCTTCTCATTTGCAGCGGCTTCTTTTGTTGCGGAGCACAGGCTCAGCAGTTGCTAATGCCCAGGCTCAGTTGCTCTGTGGCACGGGGGGTCATCCCAGAGCAGGGATTGAATCTATCTCCTGCATTGGCAGGCAGATTTTTTGCCACTGAGCCACGGGGTAAGCCCTTGACAAACTGTTTTTGAGACACTGTGACTGCGTGAGCACACTGATCAGGAAGTCAAGAGACCAGTTCTGTAGTCAAGGTAGCAACTGGCCTCAGACGAATGACAAGTTAGAAATGAAGTTGCTCACTATATATAGGTTAAGCAACTATTCAGTGAGAATTCTACAATCATTTGTTGCTGGTACAGTTTAGAGTAGAGAGAAGATAAATAGATGCACACAAGTGTGTGTTCACACACATACACAGACACACTCCAGAAAGCTCACAAAACAGGCAGGTCCAAGAGACCCAGGGGCAGGACAGGTCTCTGGTTGGTGGAGGCCAGTCTGATAATGACGTCAACAGAACCTAACTTGCCTTGGTACAGCCACTTGGAAGACAGTTTGACCATTTCTTACAAAGTTAAACACCCTCTTACCATATGATCCAGAAATCATGCACCAAGGTATTTATGCAAGTGAGTGGAAAACTTATGCCCATGCAAAACCTGTACACAAATGTTTATAGCAGCTTTATTCATAACTGCCCAGACTAGGAAGCAACCAAGATATTTACTGTGGGTTGAATGGGTTGAATTGGGTCCCTCATCATCATCCTGCCGCCCCCAAAATATGCTGAATTCCTAACCCCCAATACCTTAGAATGTGACCTGATTTGGGTTTCCAAGTCAAGATGAGGTCATACTGGGATAGGATAGGCCATTAATCTAATATGGCTGGTGTTTTTATCAGAAAACAGCCTTGTGAAGACAGACACACAGGGAGGATGCCACGGAAGGACAGAGTGCTGGAGTGATGTGGCTGTAAGCCAACGGATACCAGCAAACCACCTAAAGCTAGGAAGAGGGGAGAAAGAGTCCCCTCCAGGTTGAAGAAGGAGCAGAGTTCTCTGAGACCTTGACTTTAGACTTCCAGCCTGCAGAAGTGTGAGGTGACACATTTCTACTATTTGAAAGCACCCAGTTTGGGCCACTTTGTTACAGCGGCCATTAGAAACTAATACAATGTCCTTCAGTAGCTAAATAGATAAACTGTTACAGACATAAGATGAAGAAGCATTCAGTGGTTTAAAAAAAAAAGAAGAAGAAATAAGCAGTCAGGCCACAAAAAGACATCAAAGAACCTAAAATGTACAGGGCTAAGTAAAGAAGTCAATCTGAAAAGGCTACATACTGTATGATCCCAACTATAATGACATTCTGGAAAAGGCAAAACTATGAAGACTGTAAAAAATATTAGTGGCTGCCAGAGGTTTGGGAGGGGAGATGAATCATGGACCATTAGAGAGTTTTAGGACAGTGTTGGAGAAGACTCTTGAGAGTCCCTTGGACTGCAAGGAGATCCAACCAGTCCATTCTAAAGGAGATCAGCCCTGGGTGTTCTTTGGAAGGAATGATGCTAAAGCTGAAACGCCAATACTCTGGCCACCTCATGCAAAGAGTTGACTCATTGGAAAAGACTCTGATGCTGGGAGGGACTGGGGGCAGGAGGAGAAGGGGATGACAGAGGATGAGATGGATGGACGGCACCACCAACTTGATGGATGTGAGTTTGAGTGAACTCTGGGAATTGGTGATGGACAGGGAGGCCTGGCGTGCTGCAGTTCATGGGGATGCAAAGAGTCCGACATGACTGAGTGACTGAACTGAACTGAACTGAACCTATTGTATGTGATACATTACATACATACAATGGTGGATACACCATTAAATGGTGGATACATGAAAGGATGCTCTTATAAAACCCACAGAACTTTATACAATGCAGAGACTGAACCTTACAATAAACTATGGTTTAGTTGATGATAATGTATCATTATTTGTATTTTGACTGTAACAAACGTTACCACATTGCGTTAGTAATGGGGGAGATTTTGGTGAGGGAAGTGCTGAGGCGTAGATGGAACTTTCTGTACTTCCTGCTTGATTTGTCTATAAACCCTAAACATGCTCTAAAAAAATTTTTAAAAGATTAAAAACTGACTTAACCCCAGAGCCAAATATTGCCAAAAGCCACCATGGTCCTTTAGGAACTTGAGTTGGGGGAGAACTCAGAAAGAGGGATCCGTACCAACAGCCAGACCAAGGCTGGCCCAGCTTCATGACTGCAGAGAGCCACAGCCAATTCTTCCCAGAGAGCTGTCCTTATTATGGAAACAGGGAGAAAACAGGTCTCCAAAAAAAAAACAGCATTCCTCAAAAGCCAGCTTCCTCGAACCCAAGAAGTGGAGAGTGAATGCTTGTGGACCACTGTATTCCCAGGCAACGTGGTCGGATAGAGAAAGGATGGATCTTGGAGTCGGAGGTCTGGCTTCTAATCTCAGGCTCTCACTTAACAGCTGTATGAGCTGCAACAAGTCCTATAAGCTCACTGAGCCTCAGTTTCCTTATCAAGAAAATGAGTATAGCAGCCTCTCCCTTAGAGAGTGGGTGAAAGACTGCATGAGATAAAAAAGAGAAAGGCCAGCCCAAGGGTTGGTCCAGAGGAGGCTGCCGAGGCTCATCGGTGACCTCTCTCTCTTGGTCTGTGATAGCAGCCTGCATCCTGGAATGAAGACATACTCACCAAGCTTCATCTAGTGCTTGGTTGGTATCTTCTCTGACCCTATTCCCATGCTGTGTTTCCAGAGAGAATGAAGACTGATGACACAGAAGAGCTACATCCTTTGGAATAAGTTGGGAGAGAGTACCCACATCTTTGAGAAGTGACATGATGATCAAAGATTTGACTTACAGTCACGCAGGACTATTGTGCACGGCTTTTCCTCCCCCAGGAGAGAAAGATCACGTTGCAACAGCATGGGCCCAGGAAGGTCTCACGGGAGGGTAGAAATGAGCCAGTGGTTGAGTGATGAATAGGTGCAGGAAGGAAGAAGAGGGCGGGAAGAGACGTGGGGAGAGGAGACGGGCATTTGAAGTAGGAATTACACGGGTAAGAGTCAGAGGCACGTGGCTGGAAGGAGAGCTGGAAAGAAGTGTCCAGGGGTAAAGGCGGGTGAGTCACCAGCAGAAAGGAGCAAGGTGAAGCCTTCACAAGGCCCCAGGGGGAACAGAGTATGCTTCCCTGTGTCTTGGACACCAGCCCGGTGGCAGTGAGAGCCCCTGAGGGTAGGAACCACACGTGCCTTTTCCTCCACTGTTTCCAGAGCTGAAAAGAAGGCCTGACACAAACCCTCCATGAATATTTATTGAATAGATGAAAGGAGAAAAATCAGCACTCTGTGAATGATGATGATGCTAACGAAGAGGAAAGACCCCAAAGGAATATGCTCGATTTTTACCAAGAGATGGAGGGTGTGGAGGATTCAGGGATTCCTGGGGAAATGGAGCTATGCGGCAGAGAATATGAAGAGGTGCAGGGCCAAGCAGAAGGAGATGGTGTCTAAAAGGACCAGAGTCGGGGAGAGTCCCTGACTGCAGGCCCGCCAGGAGGGGCACAGGGATGGAGACGCGGGAGCACTGATGCTGGGAAGATGGGGGATGGTTTCCTCTGAGATAGAAACAAGCTGGGAATAAAGGCAGACAGCCTGGCCTGGGCACAGAGGGCAGGAAACGAAGGGTGACGTGGGTTAGCAAGCACAGCTGGCCCTTGCTCTCTCAACCAAGAGGCACAGCTGTCTTCTGAGAATAGGTTCAGGAAAAGGGGAGGAGCAGAGAACCCCAGGGCCTTCAGCAGAGCCAAGGAGCCTCCCAATCAGCCCGTGGGAATGAGCCAGAGCGTGATCCTAACATAGCTGCCCACAGTCCAACTCAGTACAGGCACCATGACTGCAGCCCAGAGCTGTCACAAGGGGAACAAAAGTCACCGATTGCCCAGTGTGGCTACAAAGAGCGTGACACTTCTCCCCAGTGACCTGTCTAGACTGGCCCCTCGGTGCCTCATTCACAAGGTGAGTATGCTAAGTCGCTTCAGTCATGTCCAACTCTTTTCGACCCCATGGACTAGAGCCCGCCGAGCTCCTCTGTCCAAGGGATTCTCCAGGCAAGAATATTGGAGTGGGTTGCCATTGTCTTCTCTGTCTTCTTCAGAAGGACCTAGCCCCAAATCAGCTGGGTGACAAGGAGGCAGACTGGGTTCCTGATGCTTTTGAGCATTAGGGGACTTTAAATAAAATATGAGGGAGGGCTCACTAGACTGCAGATTCTGTATCCAACCCTGAGTAGGAGCATCTTCATTCAGCTCTTCCAGAATCCCTGGAAAGGCCGAGTACATTCCAAATAAGACAATGCCATATGCAGTGCGCTCGGGGACACAGGTGAGAGGCTGCGAGCATCCGATAATGCATGGTACTGGGTGATCCCTAAACATCCTAGCAGCTCTGAAACGCCATGAAAACTTCTATGGCCCAGATTGAAGACGGTGAGAAGCAGGAAGAAGAGCGGCATCTTCATCACTCCAGCCGGAGAGGTCCCCCCTGATTATGATAAACACATGTGTAAAGAAAACAAAAGCATTTTTGTGCTAAATTCATCACCAGGGGACTTGCGGAAATGAAGCTTGAAGTCAGGTAGCTGTGTCCCTGTGATGTCTTCCCACGGTCCACATTACTAAATGAGATGAGGAAGAGAATCAGACAGGAGAGGCCCCCCTTGGGGGGCCCCTGAGATATGAGCATTTCTCTTTGCTTAATCCCTTGCTTCTTGCCATCACCCCCAAAGGAGTGACCCCAGCCCTGTCTGCAGCATCGTAAACGCCCGCTGTTATTTATCCGCCCAGGCGCATGTGGTTTTAATTATTTATGATGGTGTCTCCTCGCACACGGGGATGTGTCTTGGAGTCCCTTGCCTTTGACTGATGAAGGCTTTGTAATCAGAGACCTGCTGTTTCCCAGCCTGTAAACCTCAGTGAGGAGAGGGCCGGGTGCTCCCCTCCCCGACTGTGTGAGTCAGCCACGGATTCACAGAGGGAGGATTAACCAAATCCCCTTACAAGGCTCCTGTACGTTGTTTGTCCTTCCACACGTGTTTTCTGAAAACAATTAAGAGCTGTCTGCTGTCTATTGACAGGGCACAATGCGCCACTTCCCTGAAAAGGGCATCTCCCCTAAATATTAGAGGGGTTGGATGATCTGGAGTCAGCGAGGGATTCTACCCTGTGAGATCTTGTTTGTTCTCTGCTCCCTCAAGTCTTGTCGCTAAACCTGCTTCCTCGCTGTCTCCGCTGACCCCATCGTTTATACAGAGAAATGCTGTGAGAACCACAGAGACGCTGCCTGCTTTGAGTCACAAACCCAAGGAGCTGCGGGACGCTTCTCCACTGCACCAGTTCCTAGGAATGACAGCTCCTTGGCTGGGGGCCGGGTCCTGACCTCAAAGGACATTCAGACCCCCCAAGTCTCTCCATGGCACCCACTTATTCCAACAACCCAGGAGGAGCCACCTTCCCACACGTCAGATTCTCCCCGTGTGGACACCGAGTCACCCCCCGTGGGATCAGGAGCCCACGTGACCCTCCTCTACCCTGAGACCCAGAGCTCCCACTAACAGGAACACAACCCATCCTCATTTCTTCCTGGGTTCTGCCTTCACAAATTCATCTCCTCACTACAATTGATGTGTAACCCCATAAACCCACACGCACGGCGCTTACACAGTTATTCACAAACATTCAAGGAGTGGTGACAAATCTGAGCCACCCCCACATGCACATCCCTAAGTAAGGCTAAAAAGCCACGCCCTCTGCCTTCTGGCTGTGGCTCTTGTGCTGTAAACGAGCGTCCTCCTCGTGGTTTGCTCAATGCCCCTTTCATTGCTTATCTGTGCCCTCTGCGGGCGAGCTCGCCGTCTAAAGCAGCCCCCAAGCAGAGTGCTGAAGTGAGGCCGTGTTTCTGTGAGCGTGAACACTGTGATGTGCCGTATGGAGAAAACAGGCGTGTCTGATAAGCTTGGTCCAGCCTGAGTCACAGTGCTGCTGGCCTCTATGAGCTCAATGTTAATGAATCAATAATATGTATTAAGGTGTCCTTAAACAGAAGCACACGCAAAATCTTGATCAGCTGATCAAAAGGTTGTGACCAGGGGCTCACAAGGAACCTAACCCTGGATTTCCCCAGGAACAATGGTCCCGGGTCTGCTAATTTCACGTTCATGGTGATTTTACAGAATACTCGAAATAAGGAGAACCAGTTGCATATTCAACACAGCAGTGCCAAGCCTCTATTCAAGTACCAACATCACTCTAGAAAACTCAGCAATGCCAACCCCAGACTAAGCTCGGACTCACGCTAGCACCAGGGAAAGACTTTCCTCATGGCTACACCCAGGTCAGTCGAGGATGATTCTGATCCGAGGCGAGAGCTTTCAAGCCAGAGTGGAACCATTCTTGACACGGTCTTCCCCCCGTTTATCCAAAACACAGGTATCTTTCTTCCCTTGCCCAGCCCTGGTCTAGAACCCAAGTATCCTTCCTCTAACTGGTACTGATGGGGGAGTATGACAAACATGAGACAGATTCTAGAGGACTCTCAAGATTGGGAGGCAAATGATGACCTTGTCCTCATTCAAGCTCAGTCCCTCCCATGGTGGCAATCCTCTCACTAAAAACAGAGCCAGAAAAACAGAAGCGAAGGTGGATGAGGTGGCCGAATGCCTGCTCTGCTATCAGGTGGACTAGTGGGAGCAGCAAGAGTTCTGTGAGCTGCAAAGAGTGCATCCCAAATATAGACAGCTCCACCGGGGGAGAGCAAGGCTAGGGGCATTTCTCCCTGCGCTGACCTGGACCAGCTGACCGGAGGAAGCGAACAGACGAGCAGAAGCCTGTGGCCAGGGGAGGGGGACTCCCAGCCTCCCCAAACCTCGGGTTTCCTGTCTGCAGATGAGGCCTTAACCTAACCCATCTCTTCTGTCCCTTCCAGCTCTAAGGCAGTCTCCAGGGCTCCCTCTCCAGACATCACTGACCATTTTGGGGGAGCAGGAGCAGTGGGAGTGGAGGGGTGTGCACTGGGGTCATTGAGCCTAGATTTCAACCTGGGGACACAGTAAAGGGAACACCTGCAGGAGGGAGGGTGGAGGCATCAGGGCTCCAGGGGCCAGGAGAGGCTCTAGCAGACTCAGCGGAAGTGCAGAGGGAGGGCCTGAACCACCGGGAGGTAAGAGAGAGTAGGAAGCAGGTGCCCTGAGCCCTCTGATCTCAAGGAGACATCTACGGTGAGGAGGGGAGGGGTCCAAGCACAGGGTCACAATCCGATCCTCAGACCATACACTTCGGGGCACTGGAGGGGCAGCTGGAGAGATGTTTCCATTCCAAAGGTACTCACCACCCTTTCCTCCTTTCCCCTCTCGGGGAGGTGTGAGTGGAGGGCCTGACGACCTTGGGGGCGGTAGCCTGGGCAAAGATTCCTGCACACACAGGCTAGCTGTCTACAGATACAGCCAGCTGTGCCTGTGTCCCCTCCCTTACTGGAAGCCCCTCCCGCCTCCAGGCTGATTCCCCTGCCCCTGCCCCAAGCCCGCTCCGCCCAGGGGGCCTCTGTCCCGTGGCATCCCTTTGCCCAGGCTGTTCATCGAGTTTTTAGACAAAGAAGGAGGGTCCCTTAGAGAGTGGGAAGTTAGCAGGTGGTAGGTCACCCCAGAATGTTCCAGAACCCCCACCTACATGGTCTACCGCCATGCCCGCTCCAGCCCCAGGAGGGACAAGACTCTCCCACGGCACTCACATGTGTCCGGCTTGTGGCAGTTGTGTCCCTGACGGAAGTACTGCGGGTTCTCAATGACCGGGATGCGGGTCATGCCGATGACCACCGTGTCGGGCCCGGCGTCCAGCGACGAGGGCGTGGTGATGCCGTGGTTGATGTGATGCAGGGGGCTAGCCGAGTCCTCCTCGCCACTGATGACAGCCACGGGACCTGCACACCCCAGGAGAGACACGGGACCCAGGTGAAGTCGCATCCAGCCAGTGCCCAGCCCTGCCCACGGACCCTTCCGTTATTCTTTCCCATCATATTTTCCATGGGAGTAAAATCCAGTAGAAGGATATTCCCCAAGTGCCCTAGATCTAGAATTCACAATAACCCCTTAATTCTCTCTCATGAGAGGAGAAAACGCTACACACCATGGAAACAGCTGCAAAAGAAGAGTGAATCTAAATAATAATGACATGATTATTTCCTTTTTCTTCCCATCTAAATTAGTTCAAAATAATTAAAAGTTAAATTTCTTCACTTATGTAACAACAACAGGATTTTTAAAATGGCCCAGTGGTACTATGCACCCTGTCCTTTGTCACTGTGGGGACTTCCCTGGTGGTCCAGCAGGGCTAAGACTCTGAGTTCCCAATGCAGGGGGCACAAGTTCAGTCCCTGGGCAGGGATCTGGATCCCATGAGCTGCAACTAAAGCTCAATCTCGGGGAGGTGTGAGTGGAGGGCCTGACGACCTTGGGGGCGGTAGCCTGGGCAAAGATTCCTGCACACACAGGCTAGCTGTCTACAGATACAGCCAGCTGTGCCTGTGTCCCCTCCCTTACTGGAAGCCCCTCCCGCCTCCAGGCTGATTCCCCTGCCCCTGCCCCAAGCCCGCTCCGCCCAGGGGGCCTCTGTCCCGTGGCATCCCTTTGCCCAGGCTGTTCATCGAGTTTTTAGACAAAGAAGGAGGGTCCCTTAGAGAGTGGGAAGTTAGCAGGTGGTAGGTCACCCCAGAATGTTCCAGAACCCCCACCTACATGGTCTACCGCCATGCCCGCTCCAGCCCCAGGAGGGACAAGACTCTCCCACGGCACTCACATGTGTCCGGCTTGTGGCAGTTGTGTCCCTGACGGAAGTACTGCGGGTTCTCAATGACCGGGATGCGGGTCATGCCGATGACCACCGTGTCGGGCCCGGCGTCCAGCGACGAGGGCGTGGTGATGCCGTGGTTGATGTGATGCAGGGGGCTAGCGAGTCCTCCTCGCCACTGATGACAGCCACGGGACCTGCACACCCCAGGAGAGACACGGGACCCAGGTGAAGTCGCATCCAGCCAGTGCCCAGCCCTGCCCACGGACCCTTCCGTTATTCTTTCCCATCATATTTTCCATGGGAGTAAAATCCAGTAGAAGGATATTCCCCAAGTGCCCTAGATTCAGAATTCACAATAACCCCTTAATTCTCTCTCATGAGAGGAGAAAACGCTACACACCATGGAAACAGCTGCAAAAGAAGAGTGAATCTAAATAATAATGACATGATTATTTCCTTTTTCTTCCCATCTAAATTAGTTCAAAATAATTAAAAGTTAAATTTCTTCACTTATGTAACAACAACAGGATTTTTTAAATGGCCCAGTGGTACTATGCACCCTGTCCTTTGTCACTGTGGGGACTTCCCTGGTGGTCCAGCAGGGCTAAGACTCTGAGTTCCCAATGCAGGGGGCACAAGTTCAGTCCCTGGGCAGGGATCTGGATCCCATGAGCTGCAACTAAAGCTCAGCTGACCTGGCACAGCCAAATAAGTAAATAAATATTTTAAAAATAGACAAAGCTACTGATGCTGGGTCCCACCCCCAAAGACTCTCACTCGGTTGGTCTGGGAATGTATCTTGGGCATTAAGGTTTAAAGAGTTTCCTTGGGAGTCCCATGTCCAGGTAAGTCCCTGGAGGCTAAGAACCTTTCCAGCATGGCCATCAGATTCCTGCAGGAGTAGGAAGTAACTTTCACTGGACAAAGAATCTGCCTGTAATACGAGAGGCTGGGTTTAATCCCTGGGTTGGGAGGATCCCCTGCAGAAGGAAACGGCAACCTACTCCAGTATGCTTGTATGGAGAATTCCATGGAGGAGCGTGGTGGGCTGCAGTCCATGGGGTCGTAAAGAGTTGGACACAAACGAGAGGCTAACATTTTCATTTGCTCTCAAGCCTCTCTGGCCCAAGACAGGCTTGTATCCTGCCTTGCGTAAGTCCAGTGCAGGCTTGCCTCTAACTGGACCAGCCTTCACAAATGACCGCACTGAGGCTGGAACACTATTAGCCTGTGTGCAGCTGAGCCAGCAGCCCCACTCTTGTTTCTGGCTATGCTGGATCTTTGTTGCTGTGCACCAGTTTTCTCTAGCTGGGGTGAGGCGGGGCTGCTCTCCAGCTGCGGTGCTCAGGCTTCCCAATGCAGGGGCTTCTCTTGTTGAGGAGCACAGGCTGTAGGAACATGGGCTTCAGTGGGTGAGGTGTAGAGGCTTCGTTTCACCGACAGCATGTGGAATCTTCCCAGGCCCAGACAGAACCTGTGTCCCCCACACTGGCAGAAGGACTCTTAACAACTGGGCCACAGAGCGAAGTCCCATGTCCCATTCTTGAGAGCACTATATCTGCCCCAAGGACTTCAAAGAATACCATTTGCATCTTCACCAACCCCAATGCCACCATTTTCTACCCTAAAGAAAAAGCCTAGGACCTAAGGTGATCTGTGAACACAAGTTGACAAAGATAATTAATGCTACAATCTTGGTAAAGCAACGATTCTGTTTGCTGGTGAGATTCTCCCCTATGTACAAATAAAACTCCTGTGAAGTGAATTAGCTGTGACTGTTTGTGGCTTTCTACAAGTGGCGTTTTAAATGGCTGCTTTGCAAGACACATGGTCCCAAGACAGAGCACCTGCTGTGATTTGGTTTTGCTGCTTGAACAATATTTCCACTGCAGAAATCCATTACATCTTACTGAGGTTTATGGGAAGAATATTTCCCATCAGATAGCAAGGTGAAGCACCAATGAGGCTGAACTAAATGGAAGGCGGGTAAATGCAAACTGAGGACTCTGAATTCTACTCCATAAGCACAGACAGGCTTGTTATGATCTGTAACAAATGTCTGACTGTGCTTGGAGGCCACTTGAAAAAGTCGCAGGTGGAGTTGCCGAAATTCTTGCAGTCATTATGCGCCTCGCAGAAAGAGACCAGCTCCTGAAAAGACATTGTAAACTTTTTTGAAACACTTCAGAGTGATTTCCAGTTAATATGGCTAGAGCACGGGTCTCTACCTCCTCTCCACGTTAACATAAAAAGGAATTAAATAAATATTGGTGCACAAAGAGGAAGAGGGGAGGCCAGAGGAAATGAGGTATTTCAACAATGTTAGGGAAGATGAAAAAGCAGAGGAGCAAATCTTGCTTACAAAGAGGAGGAAGATATGGGAGAAAGGACCACGGGGTCTGTGGCAGGATTATCACATAAATGAGAGCATGGCATGCATACAAGTGGACACACACACACACGGCACAAAATTATGAAATGCCAGAACCATAAGGACAAGGAGAAGACACTAAGAGCTCCCAGGAAGATGGGACAGGTCATACTTCCAAAGGAACTGGAATCAGAAAGACAGCATAATTCTCCATAACTTCATACTGTTACTCTTACTGAGCAAATTGCTTCCAAATTCTGATGGACAAGTATTCAGCCTAGAATTCTACACCTAAAAATGCATTCACCCAATGGACAGGCAAAAGAGATGTATTTGCAGACATGGAAAAGTTTACCTTGCTCTTTCTTAGGAAGCAACAGTAAGTGGAAAGCTTCAGCCAAACAAAGGGGCAAAGGAAGAAACGGGGAGTCGGGGATCCACTTCACCAAAGACCAAGCAACGGAAGACCCCCACACCTCAACTCCTTCTGTTCTCAGCATTATAGGATGTGAGTTTTTATGGCAACATGGAGGAAGGGCATCGAGTCAGGAAGAGCTTGGAGACAACGGAACACTGGACATTCAAATCAGTTTTCATCGTCCATGGACAAAGAGAGTGGTCAATAAAATGTTTCAGAAGGCTGTGCTCTGAAACAGCACTGACATTCTTGACATTATTTATTCTAGAACTTGAAAAGGGCTTAGGAAAGAGCCACAGATGGAAGAGTCCTTCTGCAGTTGGGTTTCTCAGGTGGCTCAGTGGTAAAGAACCCACCTGCCAATGCAGGAGATGCAAGTTCAACCCCTGGGTCAGGAAGATCCCCTGGAGAAGGGAATGGCAACCCACTCCAGTATCCTTGCCTGGGAAATCCTATGGACAGAGGAGCCTGGTGGGCCACTGTCTATGGGGTCACAAAAGGGTTGGACACAACTTAGCAATTTAACAACCACAATAAGCCATGGAAAGGGATGGCTGGGATTGCTCACAAAGACCAGAAAGAAATAAAAGAATAAAGCAGGTTTCAGAGCTCTAGAGGACCCACTACTTAAAATGCACACAAAAGAAAGAGGGCTGGAAAAGGATGAGAAGAAATGCTCAGAAAAGTAGGGAAGAGTCAGAAAAGGCTACTGTCTTTGAAGTCAGTCAGTCTATTGAAGGAGAACTTCTAGAAGCTGAAGAGCATTATATACAGAGGTCATGTAAGATGAAGAATGAAATCAAGTCACTGCATTTGGCAACAAGAAGGTGGCCTTGATGAGAGTAGTTTCCAGAGAACAGGGGAAGAATATATAACAAGTCAAAAAGGGAGAAGAAGGTAAATAGGAAAGAAAAGGTGTGAAAGTTAAAGACTCAATCTAGAGATCGGAACATATGATTAAAAGGAGGGAGACAGAGAGAGAAAGAGAAAGATGAAAGACTAGGGAAAAGAAAAAAAAAAAGCTATAGGAAAATTTGCCCAACATACTGTCTAGTCAGTTCCCAAAACAATTAACACACACATATAGTAAGCTGAGGAGCTAGAAAAGTTACCATCCTCATCATCATTTTTATTATTGAATGGTTCCCATGTATTGGGCTCTGGAAAGTTCACTTCTTTATTTATACTGCCTCTGTGAGGTTGGTATCAATTTCTCCCCATTTGATAGATCGGATCATGGAGGCATAGAGCAGTGACTTGCCCAAGGATAGACACCAGCGAAGAAGTGGTGATGCTGGAATTCCACCCAGTGATCTGGCCTCAGAGCCTGTGTGCCATTCCATAGCGCTGCCTCCTTGAAGGTACAGACTGAGAAAATGGATTTGTTCAAAGGGACATTTGATCGATTTGGGTTCACTCTCCTGCTTATGAGAAGCTGCTTTCAGATGCAGGTCCCTGAGACCCTTTTTAAAAGATGTCCCTCTTGAATTTGAGAATGGGGACCAGAGTGTGTCACCTCATTAGACTCACCCAGATAGATTACAGACAATTCATCTCCCCGAGGCTGTGAGCACTCTTACTCAACTCCACCCACATCAGAAAGAGCACAGTGCCTCAGTCTGCTGTCCAGTCCTCAAGGCCCTCTTACTCACCTCTGCTTGGCCATAAACCACGCTCCTTGAAATACAAACCAATCGAGAGTCCACAGACCCATCACTTCCAAGGATGCAAGAGAAGCCTGCAGCTTGCTCCCGCCTGCCTGTGCGCAGTCCAGCATTGCTTCCCAGTAGGGCTACAGCTGGTGCTGAGCAAGGTCAGTCCTCCTTGGAGAGAACTTTTCTGGGTATGGCAGAATATGTGGCATCCTTGGACGTGGGCATGACTAGCCAGTCTCAGGTTCATCCACTGTAATGAAGGGAACACTCTGGGAGGAGATAATGCTAGTGGGGGGGTATGTATGTGTAGGGGCAGGGAATATACCAGAACTGTCTGTACCCTCCCCTCAATTTTGCCATGAATCTCAAACCACTCTTAAAAATAAATAACAAAATAAAGTTTAAATTAATGTTTTTAAAAAGCCAGTCTTAGAACTTCTCTGGTGGTCCAGTGGTGAAGAGTCCACCTGTCAACGCAGGGGACACAGGTTTGACTCCTGATCTGGGAAGATCCACGTGCTGAGGGGCAACTGAGCCCATGCCCACACCCACTGAGTATTCTCTCCAGCTCCTGTGCTCCGCAACAAGAGAAGCCCCTGCAAGGGAAGCCTGCGTACCTCAACTAGAGATAGCCCCTGCTCACTGCGACTAGAGAAAACACGTGTGCAGCAACGCAAAGACCCAGCATGGCCAAAAATAAACAAGCACAAATGTTTCTAAAGCTAGCTTTCCACACAAGACATAACACATTCCCACATTCCCTCTTGGGGTGACAAAACTGCCCCAGACTGAGAACCATTGATAGCAGTAACCAGCATCAACCCTAAGAAATGATCTCCCTCCCCGAGTCTGGCCAATTTCCCTGTCACTCGCTTCATGGGGAAAATCACAGACTTATGGTCCCTTGGGAAACAAATCATTTCCCCTTACCTGAATATCCCCAGAAAAAGGATCTATTAAGATATAAAGAAGGGATGTGTAATTCAAGAGACATCTCAGCTGTCTGGGGAGCTTTCTTCTCTTTTCTGAGCCCCAAGGCAGGTCAGGAGGAGTCAAGCTTGCTGTGTTCTGAGCTCTCAACACACACACACACACACACACACACACACACACACACAGATTGTCTAGTATCTGTGATGGGTCTCTCTGCTGTCACTAATCCATTCCTAACTACACAATTATTTTGGTATGCAGCACTAATAAACAGAAAGAAAGAAGCCAGCTGACAGTCTTTCTGGTAAGTTCAAGCTTTTGAGAGAGACCTGAAGGAAGACAGGTCTGCTGAGACACTCCCCATCACATGATTCTCTTCCCAAACAGGTGCTTTTTCCTTTCCTTCACACCAGTGGTAGGTTTTGATCTTTCAACTACACAGTAGAACAAATGAATAATTAGAGAAAACTTGATGACACCAATAGGTATCTGGCCCAGTAGGATGGTCCAAACTGTCTTTCTCTTCTCCCTCCCTGCTCCTTCTGCAGGAAAAAATAAGGGAGCAGATCCAAGAATGGCTCAGATTTTCACAAGAGGTGGATTCCAATGTAGGGCTCAGTATCCCGCAGAAAGCAAAGGCATGCCATGGGAACAGGACAGGGACTTTCCCTGCAGGGCAGTAAGCACCGACCTAGGTAGGTGGGCCCCCATCACAGGGGAGCTGGGGGCTGCAAGCCACACCAGGACCCAAAGGGCAACTTCAGAAGACTCGGCTTAATCAGGGTCCACAGTACAAAAGGTGAGGGGCGGGGGGACGTGTATCACACACTCCGAAAGAGGAAAGGGCAGCCGACAGCCTCGTCATGCATTACCGTTGAAACATGTTCTGCCCATTTTGGATCAAGGGGAGGACCTCCTTGAAATCAGCTCTCCAGTGTTTCCCATCCTCGTCACTTGAATCCCACTCTGTTCCACCAACCCCCTAACTTACGAGATTAACAATTCTCAGATATTTGGCCCCAAGGACACCCAGCATTGACACTCCACTCTGGCCTTTGCCCAGTCAATGTGTGGAAGTGGAAATCTCCCATTTCCAAAGGAATGACCTAGAGTCCCAAGGATGTGGTTATAACAAATGGGGAAAGGAAGGGAAAATTAAATTTTAACCAGTCAACCCTAAAGGAAATCAACCCTTAATATTCATTGGAAAGATTGATACTGAAGCTGAAGCTTCAATACTCTGGCCCCTTGATGTGAAGAACCAACTCATTGGGAAAGACCCTGATACTGGGGAAAGATTGAGGGCAGGAGGAGAAGAGTTTGACAGATGAGTTGGATGGCATCATCAACTCAATGGACATGAGTTTGAGCCAGCTCCAGGGGATACTGAAGGACGGGGAAGCCTGGTGTGCTGCAGTCTATGGGGTCACAGAGTCAGCCACAACTTAGCACCAAAGAGGAGCTATAAAGTGCTTCCTTTAATGGAAAGAGTAAAAATTCTTCATTTAGTAAGGAAAGAAAAAAATTGTAAGCTGAGATTGCTAAGATTCACAGTAAGGACCAATCTTCTATAGGTGAAGTTGTGAAGAAGGAAAAAGGAACTTATGCTGGTTTTGCTGTCACACCTCAAACTGAAGAAATCACAACCACAATGCATGGTGAGTGCAAGGTGAAGAAGGACAGGCACTAAATTTGTACAATAAGATACTGTGAGAGAGAAATCACACCCATGCAACCTTTACTGCAGTATATTAATTTTTCTATCAATTATCGATGCCATCAATCTCCAACTGCACCTAATTTATAAGTTAAATTTTATCATTTGTGTTGCTTAGTCACTAAGTTGTGTCTGACTTTTTTGTGACCCCATGAACAGTAGCCCACCAGGCCCCTCTATCCATGGAATTTCCAAGGCAAGAATACTAGAGTGGGTTGCCATTTCCTCCTCCAGAGGATTTTGGGTCGGGTCCCTAACTTGGACACAGAGGACGTAACGTCCGTCTAAGAAATGGTGACTCGGTGAGTCTTTCCGGTTTGGAATAGTATCCATACATATATATCCCTTTTTGTATCATGTAGATTTCAAACCAAGATAGAAGTGAAGGTCCGGCGGTTACCCCCAGAGTCTTACGTACAGGGTACCTACACCCCAGTCCCCCGATGACGTGTAAGTATCCTTTAATTTTGTGACACCGTTTCTCTATCGACGTGAGAGTACAAGTCTCATCGTAATGAATGTTATCTGGTCTATACGTTTGTTGGACAGATGACTACTTACCTATTTCAACTTAGTATATACGTATACCTCGAAGGGTCCATCGAGTCACCATTTCTTAAGTAGACAGTTCGTCCTCTGTATCTAAGCTAGGGACTCAGTCCATAGAAGGAACCTCTTCTTTTGCCATTGGGTAAAGTTACAAGAACAAACCTTTTACGGTGTCTGTTTCCCCGGACCACCTAATATCAGGTACCTCAACGTTTTCTCAGTCCGTACTGAATCGTTGATTTGCTGTTATGTCTATGTAATATATATATATATGTGTGTATATATGTATATGGGTCACACACACAGACATATATATATGTATATTTATGTATATATATATTACCTGAAGGAACCACCGAGTCTGTCATTTCACAGACAGATGTCACGCCCTCTGGACCCAAGCTAGGGACCCAACCCTTCTAGGGGACCTCTTCCTTTACCGTTCGGTGAGGTCCTGATAACGGACCTTTTAGGGTATCTGTTTCCTCGGACCATCCGATGTCAGGTACCCTAACGTTTCTCAGCCTGTACTGACTCGATGAAGTGAAGGTTGTATATATATTACCTTAACCATATATAGTTCGTCAAAACTATTGTTATAGTTTACCTTATAATAAATCGGTAACTTTTCCTCCTTTGAGACGGTAAACACTGTTGTACTTGTCTAGAATCCCCGTAAGACGATTCACTTTATTCCGTCTTTTTCTGTTTATGGCATTCTAACGTGAATATACACTTTAGAATTTACTTGTTTGTTTTTCTTCAAGGTCCCTATATTACGTGTGGTACCACTGATCAATATGACATGACACATAAACTTTCAACAGTCTCTGATATAGAATTTTCAAGAGTAATGTTCTTTGTTTTAAAGATTGATACACACTACTACCTACAATAGTAAAGTGTTATATGTATCCATGACTGAGTGATGTAACACGTGGACCTTGATTATTAAGTTACAGTATGTAGTTAATGTAGTGTTAATTTTTTTTTTTTTTGGGTCACACACTAGACGATGGAACAGAAAAAGGACGGAACCGTCAACAACTTCGTACTCCGTTTCGGGGTCCGTTGGAGGTAGGACTCGCTTTGACTGTATTCGACTCCAGAGGCCGGTTGCGAACCACGTGTACACCGTATTCACTCTTTATGTCGAAACAACAAAATTCAGTACCTCTGACCGTCTCCACGACAAACAGTAGGGTCGTATTGGGTCAAGTTCGACCGAGTATATCCTCACTTCAGTAGAGCGTGAATTGTTACAATGAAATTAGGAAACGAAATCTGTCACTCGTAAGAAGTATGGTACGAGTTGATTAGAAATGTTTTAACGGAATACGCTTCCTACCCAAATAACAGGAGTTACTACACTAAGTAGAATTTTACGGAGAAGGGTTAAGAGACAGGGGTTTAATTTGAGATTGATTAGATCAAGGTGTTTGTCGGTCTAGCACCGGAGAAGACAACTTTTTTTTGAGACGGGATGGAGTTAGACTGAACCCTTCATATTCTTTTGTTTGGACCTACCCATAGTACTAAAAAATTACACAGTCTTACTCCGTTTGTTCGGTTGGAAGCCTAATACCTTACTAAAAAAAAATAAACTTCAGCCTTTTCCTACTGATAAAAATCAGACAATGACATGTCCCTGATGAGTAAGAACTTTGCATCAACAAATCCGGGAGCAGAACTCATAAAATGGAATAAGTGAAAGCACAACAAACACAATTAAAAACCCAGCCATGCTCAGAGAGGGATTCCATTGACTGTTTCATAAAAAGAGCTTGGTCCTTGGAGCCAAACAAAAGAAAACCAGTTTCTTAATTTTAATTGGCAGGGGTGGGTCAGAGGCCAAATGAACATAGGCTGAGGCCAAGAGCATACCTAAGGACAAGTCACCAACTGTCTGTTCCTGGACTGGCTGACCCGGTCCCTCCCCTCTCTGCCTCCCCTAGCTTCCTGACAGTCTTTGCCGCTGTGATCTCTGGGGCTCGCTGGGTCCTGCAGGCTGCCCAACAAGGCGAGCCCTCCTCACTGCTGTGCTCCTCTGCCTGAATCCTTTCCCAAAAGATAAGCTTTATTCTCTGGCTTCCATTCCCTCTCAGCCTCTTACAGGAGCCAAAGACTTTGTGCATGCCTGGTAGCATTCATAGCTTGGAGGTATTGCTCAGCGACTGAAGATGATTGGTGAACAACCGTGCAGAGAATGCACATGTAAGGGAAAGGAAGGCAGGACTGGCTCTCTCTGAACACTTGATTTTCCTTATCTCAGTTAATCATCAAAATAGCCCTGAGGGTAGATCCTGTTTTGCAGTGGAGGAAATTGAAGCTCAAGGATTCATCATATGCCCAAGGTCACATGGTTAATAAACAGTAGACCGACTTAGGTCTATCTGACGTCAAAGTTTGGGCTCATTTCACTGCATCATGCTGCCTGACCCTCCAGCATTGTTTTTCTGACACTGGAAAAAGTTATAATGGGTCAACCACAGCTCCTTCCCAATCGTCATTCCCTTGTAACTCATTTGTAGGGAACTGGCTTCACTGAGGAGGGGAGCTCACAACATTTCCAAAGAACTTTAGACCCACAACCCACACAGCCAGTTGTAGCTAGCAGAGGTAACCTGGAGTTCATAGACAGAGTGGCAGGCAGCAAGGGGCCTGAGAAGGTGAAAATAGGCAGCCTGGAAGAAAGGCAATTGTCATCATCTTTCTCCAAAGACTTTATACAGTGTTTTAGAACATTCCAGGCACAAACAGAAAGTGAGTAATCACCTTCCTATTGCATATATAAGCCGACTGAAGTACAAAACGCTGGTATTTTTGTCCAAGGCCCTATAAACAGATTATAGCTCAAGGCTCAACTTTTCTAAGCATTAGCCACCTGACTAGTCAATATTACCTCAAAGTAGAGGCATTTATTTCCTCCAAAGACTTCTCCATAGATTTCCATACATATAGCTGATTCACTTTGCTATACAGCAGAAACCAAGAAAACAAGGCAAAGCAACTATACTCCAAAGGAAATTAATTGAAAAAAAAAAGAAGAATTATGCAGAGATTTTCCCCATCCTTTTGGGGACTGCGGGTGAATAGAGGGAAATATCATTTCTGAGCTTTCTGTACTCAATCCTGCCATGTTGGATCAACAGTGTCTCCATGTCCTTCACCCACTCACTCATATCTGATTTTTCACTAACGTAACTGTATTGCATAATCAGATTTCAACACTAAGACCAAGGGAAGGAGAGCCCAGATTCTTGAGAGCTAAGCATGGATGACTCTCAGTTCAGTTCAGTCACTCAGTCATGTCCGACTCTGTGACTCCATGAATTGCAGCACACCAGGCCTCCCTGTCTATCACCATCTCCTGGAGTTCACTCAGACTCACGTTCATTGAGTCCGTGATGCCATCTAACCATCTCATCCTCTGTCGTCCCCTTCTCCTCCTGCCTCCAATCCTTCCCAGCATCAGAGTCTTTTCCAATGAGTCAACTCTTCACACAAGGTGGCCAAAGTACTGCAGTTTCAGCTTTAGCATCATTCCTTCCAAAGAAATCCCAGGGTTGATCTCCTTCGGAATGGACTGGCTGGATCTCCTTGCAGTCCAAGGGACTCTCAACAGTCTTCTCCAACACCACAGTTCAAAAGCATCAATTCTTCGGCACTCAGCCTTCTTCACAGTCCAACTCTCACATTCATACATGACCACAGGAAAAACCATAGCCTTGACTAGACAGACCTTAGTCAGAAAAGTAATGTCTCTGCTTTTGAATATACTGTCTATGTTGGTCATAACTTTTCTTCCAAGGAGTAAGCGTCTTTTAATTTCATGGCTGCAGTCACCATCTGCAGGGATTTTGGAGCCCAAAACAATAAAGTCTGACACTGTTTCCACTGTTTCCCCATCTATTTCCCATGAAGTGATGGGACCAGATGCCATCATCTTCGTTTTCTGATCAAAAGCATCAATTCTTCGGTGCTCAGCTTTCTTCACAGTCCAACTCTCACATCCATAGTGTAAGTAAATCAGAGAAGCCAGAGACCAAATAAGACCTAGAAATTTTTTTAGGAATTCAGAAGACTCTAGAAGAACATCCTCCCTGGAGTTGATATTTTAATATATCACCAACTTTTTCAACCAAAATCTCATGCTTCCCTTAAACAGGATATTAAGTGGCACATACTAATTTTTCCCCTAATGGTTCTCTTTGTAGTTAAAAGCTTTCTTTATCAGTCCACCTGCGTTTTGTAAGTGGATAAATACAATTATTCCAAGCTGTCTGAATATCTTTTGTCTGCGTCTGCCAAAATCAGTGAGAAGTAAAACCTAGGACAGTCTCTGGAATAGGTAGCCATCTGTTACCACTTACAACATAATAACAAAGAGAAACTCTTCTTTTGTGGCTTATTTGCATACTTCATGGTTCTCCTGTTGTAACTCCCTCTTAAAAAAACCAAAAATCATTATTATTCAAATAAAGATTACTCATCCAGTCCATCAGTGGTATATAATAAAGCTTTTTCCACTGAAAATTATTTGTATAATTCCAGTTAATAATGCTGCATTTTTATAGACAAGACTACACAGATGTGATAGTGGTTTTAGAAACAACTTAGGTAACATCAAGGAACATCTGCGCATTTTCCAGCAGCCTGAGTAACTAAGTAGTGATTTGTGCAGCCTTCTCTGCATCTGCTCTCTTCTGTCTTCCTTTTTCAGCATGTCCAGATGATTAATAAACTGAACTCTCTGTATATGCATTCTGACGACCGTGGGGACTTGTGAGGGTGAGAATACACACATCACCCTCTGTTGTTATCATGAAACACCTCATTGGATGCCCTATACCAGGGCACTGTGGCCTTTGGAGAGGCTGGTGGTGGGAGCCATGTGGGACTCTTAAGTCAGTAATTTCTCAGCTCATAGTCAGCGGGCTGGGTCAATGTCCTCTTCAGTGTGAGTAAATCAGAGAAGCCAGGACCAAATAAGACCTAGAAAATTTTTAGGATTGTACATTTAAAGAACTGATTCCTTTAACTTTGGGAAGAGAGTATAGCCTCATCTTGAGTGGTACAGCCTCATTATATTAACATGTAAAAAGACGGTTTTAACAGCCATTTTGTTCATTCCGTGAGTTCTGCTGACAGACCTGTCCTAAAGCATGTCTCTACTGCCAAATCCCAAGTTTCACGGTACCAAAGTTGACTCTCTATGACCCGTTACATTTTCCATAGACTTTCGGATGTGATCACAGAAGGATGATTGCCAAGCTTTTATTTCAACTAAGATATGACTAAACGCAAGAAATCACTTACTGACACCTTTATTCTGTCTGCCCCTCCCTAAATCACCATTTTGGGAAAAAGTTACAAGATCTACAGAATGGGCTGCCTGTGTTCCAAGTTAATTTTGAGAATGACTTTTTATGTCTGGTTTATAATCTCTTTAGAAAAGCAGAATTATGATGGAAACACTGTGACATCCCAGGCTGTAACAAACGAGCTGTTCTTAAAGATAAATGTAACTCCATGTCTGTGAAGCTAAATATTTACTTTCCAGATGATTTAATGTATCTTTGTTCCTTTCCACACTGAGTTTTCTCTCTTTGTGTGCATCCCTTTTTCCAAGCTACTTTTTCGTAAATCTGTTATATCAGTGTTTAGTGATGTTACAAAAAAGCAAAGAGTGTGAGGTCAAATTTTCCATTTATTTTATAAAATTAAACAAAAAAGCAATTTCTACAAAAAATAAAAAAGTAAATAGAAACAAATTTGATTTCATGTCAAGTTGGAAACATTATTATACAGATAAAGAATATTTCAAATCACTTTAAAACATAGTTTCTGACTGTTCTAGGTAAGGTATATGCAAGGGCAAAAAGATTTGCATTCAGGAGTCTTATTAGTAATAACACTGATATCTTTCTTGAAACGTTCCTGATAAAGAGAATAAGCAACTGAAATAAATGTTGTTAGCATAGGGGAAAAGAGGTATAAAGATCAAATAAAAGCTGAAAAACAAACCTTGTGATTTCCGATTTTGGTTGTGAAATACTCCTATGAAATCATTTTTTAATAAAAATAAACATTTCTGTGTTTTGTACATGTAAAAGTCCTGGAAAGAGTGCCAATTCAGGAGCAATGACTCCCCTTTGCACCTAGATTATGCTTTCGCTATACTCTTTTCCACTCAAAGGAATCAGAGCTCCTTCAAGAAATGCTTGATTTCAAGTCTGGGACAGAAATGCATTCTCTAGTCTGGTACATGTGACAGAAGACAAGGAAGCTACTGAAGACTACAGGATTTTGTCAAAAGAAAATAGGACTTAGACTATCCTCGTGGTCCAACAGTTAAGAATCCCCTTTCCAGCTGAGGGGGATGCAGGTTTGATCCCTGATCTGCAAGCCAAGATCCCTCATGCTGCAGGACAATTAAGTCCGCGCACCACAGCTACTGAGCCAGTGTGCTCTAGAGCCCAAGCTGCCCTAAAAGACCCTGCTTGTTGCTACTAAGACCTAGTGCAGCCAAATAAGTAAATTAGTTGTTCAATCCCTAAGTCATGTATGACTCTTTGCAACTCCATGGACTGTAGTCTGCCGGGTTTCTCTGTCCTTGGGATTTCACAGGCAAGAGTACGGGAGTGGGTTGACATTGCCTTCTCCAAAACAAATTTTTTTTTTTTTTTTTAATTTTAAAAGAATATAGAACTCAATGCAAAGGAATTCCCATTGCCTCAAGTTGGGACAATTTGAGCATTATAAAGATATTGACTGAAAATGACTGGAGTACTTCAAATATTTTAAAATTCAATGAGTTTTTAGTGATATGAGCAAAACAGCACATTGGTCAGTGGTAGTGGCTAGAACACCAACTCATTCTGGAAAATAAAAAAAATTAAGCATTTATCTCATCTTTCCTGTGCTCACTCTTATTTCAGGATGACTGAATAGCTGATGAGGGAAAAATCCTTTTAGAAAAATTCCAGTCAACAAAATACAAAAGAAATAATAAATAAAATAATATAATCATCATTTGGAACAGCTAAGAAAATAATGGATTGAGGCAGTGATTATCCAGAATCCTTAAAACCATTAATTGAAAAGTTGATGGGAAATTTTATAAAGGATGGACCAGGCTGAAACCTGGAACCAGCTGTTGAGTATGGATAACCTTAGGAAGGGGACAGTCAGGCATTCAGTCCCTACTGATACAATGCAGTAGTAAGTGTAGAGTGCAGCCTGTGAGATGCTCTGAACTAAAAGTTGCATGTGCACCTATTAAGTCACTACGTCCAATTACAAGGTTAGAGGAAACAGAAGACATTTGGGAACATATTAGATGGCACCATAAGTACACAATCAGTTGGAATTCTACACGACATATGATAGAATACAAAAGATGACCAATAGCCCCATGGTTGGTTGGTTTGCTTGTTTAACAAATGAATGGCATATGCAATGTAAAATAAAGGAAGGGAAAATAGCATGGATAAGATTCTTAAAGTTATATCAGCCAAATGCAACACATTGCTTGTTTAGATTTGGTGTAAATAAATCAACCCTAAAAACACCTTTTTGAACAATAAAGGAAAACTAAGCATAGACTATGCCCCAACCAGTAACGATGAAGAAGCTGAAGTTGAATGGTTCTATGAAGAGCTACAAGACCTTTTAGAACTAACACTAACTAAAATGGACTGGAATGGGTGAATTTAACTCAGATGACCATTATATCTACTACTGCGGGCAGGAATCCCTCAGAAGAAATGGAGTAGCCACCATGGTCAACAAAAGAGTCTGAAATGCAGTACTTGTATGCAATCTCAAAAACGACAGAATGATCTCTGTTCGTCTCCAAGGCAAACCATTCAGTATCAGTTATCCAAGTCTATGCCCCAACCAGTAATGCTGAAGAAGCTGAAGTTGAACAGTTTTATGAAGACTTAGAGGACCTTTTAGAACTAACATCCAAAAAAGATGTCCTTTTCATTATAGGAGACTGGAATGCTAAAGTAGGAAGTCAAGAAACACCTGGAGTAACAGGCAAATTTGGCCTTGTAATGTGGAATGAAGCAGGGCAAAGACTAATAGAGTTTTGCCAAGAAAATGCACTGGTCATAGCAAGCACCCTCTTCCAACAACACAAGAGAAGACTCTACACATGGACATCACCAGATGGTCAACACCGAAATCAGATTGATTCTATTCTTTGCAGCCAAAGATGGAGAAGCTCTATACAGTCAACAAAAACAAGACTGGGAGCTGACTGTGGCTCAGATCATGAACTCCTTATTACCAAATTCAGACTTAAATTGAAGAAAGTAGGGAAAACTGCTAGACCATTCAGGTATGACCTAAATCAAATCCTTTATGATTATACAGTTGAAGTGAGAAATAGATTTAAGGGTCTAGATATGATAGAGAGAGTGCCTGATGAAATATGAAATGAGGTTCGTGACATTGTACAGGAGACAGGGATCAAGACCATCCCCATAGAAAAGAAATGCAAAAAAGCAAAATGGCTGTCTGGGGAGGCCTTACAAATAGCTGCGAAAAGAAGAGAGGTGAAAAGCAAAGGAGAAAAGGAAAGATATAAGCATCTGAATGCAGAGTTCCAAAGAAGAGCAAAAAGAGATAAGAAAGCCTTCTTCAGCAATCAATGCAAAGAAATAGAGGAAAACAACAGAATGGGAAAGACTAGAGATCTCTTCAAGAAAATTAGAGATACCAAGGGAACATTTCATGCAAAGATGGGCTCGATAAAGGACAGAAATGGATGCCTCTAACTTTACCTGGTTCACAAAAGGGAAACAATATCTAAAATTTCATTGGTTGACCTGTGAATGGTTTTAGCATGAGGTTCTTTAAATCAAAGAGAGGCATGACTAGGTAGAGGGCTTCCCTGGTGAAAAGCCCACTTGCTAATGAAGGAAAAGTGGGTTTGATCTCTGGGTTGGGAAGAGCCCCTGAAGAAGGAAATGGCCACCCACTCCTGTATTCTTGCCTAGCGAAATCCCTTGGACAGAGGAGCCTGGTGGGCTACAGTCCACAGGGTTGCAAAAGAGTCGGACAGGACTCAGTGACTTTGTTGTCGTTTAGTGACTAAGTCGTGTCCAACTGTTTGTGACTAAACAACTAGTTGCAGCTAACAACATAACTAGTTAGAAGAGACAAAGATGACATTTCTTTAGGAGAAACTTGGGCCCTTAAAGGCACTGGCTCATAGGGGGCTTCTCCACTAGAAAAGCTTCCCACAGTTGCCTGGGTCTCAAGCACTGCTTTCTAAGCAATACTTATCCAAGGTATGTCAGGCAGAAATCCCTTTCACGGTATTTCTAAGTACATGTGGAGTGATGCCATGGCATACTGCCACCTATAAAAAATCCTGCTTCCTTCTGCAGAGTGATGGCCTTATGCACTCAGACAAAACACTAGGAAATAGCTGATGTCTGCTGAGCACATATTCACCACTGGGCACTGTCCTGTCTCATTCAAGTCTCACAGTGGCTCAGTGAAGTGGGTCCTATAATTAGAGTCAGCGCTGCTGAGTAATCTGCCTCAGGTCACACTGCATCGTGTTCAAGCTGGAGTTGTTGGACTCGAGTCCATAATCTTAACAACTCCCCTAACTGCCTTACAGTGTGTGCGTGCATGCTGAGTCGCTTCAGCTGTGTCTGGCTCTGTGAGATCCTATGGACTATAGCCCACCAGGCTCCTCTGTCCATGGGATTCTCCAGGCAAGAATCCTGGAGTGGGTTGCTGGGCCCTCCTCCAGGGGATCTTCCTGACCCAGGGATTGAACCCATCTCTTATGCCTCCTGTATTGGTAGGTGGGTTCTTTACCACTAGCACCACCTGGGAACATAATTATATAGTCTCAAACCAGTGAGGTCTAGAATAAAAACACTTCAATAAAATCTCCAATGCCCCTGACCCAGAGATACTGCAGTGAGGTCTGAATTTAGACTGGAGAGAAACCATCAAAGTCCCATGGTTTCTTCCAGACCAATCTGAGATTGTGAACTCCTCCCAAACACTGAGACTCACCCAGCTCTCCCTGGGCTGGGCACAGATCCCATCACCTTACATCAGCCAAAAAGAATTTCTCCCTCTACTAGCAGATGCTCAGTGGAAAGGTCTGAGGCCTCTTAAGAGCCCCTAGCAGGGAGGGACATGAGCGTTACAGACCCTAGAGCCTTTTAGAATGCAGATCTCATGATATGGTACATTAAAAACCATAGTCTAGGACCTCCTTACTGGTCCAGTAAAAATCCACCTTGCAATGCAGGGGGGACATGGTCAGGAAACTAAGAATCCCACATGCCCCAAAGCAACTAAGCTTGCACGCATCAAATATGAGCCCTCATACCACAATTAGAAAGTCTGTGCGCCACAACAAAAAATCTCCCATGATGCAGTGAATACTCTGCATACCCAACTAGGACCTGATACAGCCAAATAAATAAATGTTTACAAAAAAAAGAAAACATAATCTCAAATCAGTGGAAACCCTTAAGATCTATGTGACATATATTATTGCTTCAAGACATTTTGCTGTCCTTGAACTTTCTTAATCACCTGTGGGATACTCAAGCAACCCAATGAGATACTCAAGATAGAGACTGCCTTTTCCATTTCACAGATGAGGAAACTGAGGCTCAGATGTTGAAGTGACCTAAAGCATAGTTGGGAAAAGCTATGGCTTCAGGCCGGCTCTTCCGAGTCCCATCCAGTGTTCTTCAGAGCTCACATCAAACTTAATTCCTCTAGAAACCTAAGGGGTGGCCCTGCGTCGCAACTCTCCATCTGGGGAGTAAGATGCAAACTGGCGTCTTTGGGAGCTGCGAGGACTCCCCACCAGATGCATCTTTGCAAAAGTTGTTTGGAGATTTCATGAGTTTGGCAGCAAATCTCTTCTTCTAAAATTAGAAACCCACAAGGGTGACTTAGAAACCATGGGGCCAACGCAAATGAAAGAGAAGCAGAATAAACCCAGACAAAAGGAAAACCTGCCTCACAAAAGGCCGTAAAGGTCAAAGTTGGTCCCATGCGTGTCCAGCAAAGTTATCCCAGAGAACGCAGATTATAGGGGTTGTCACTTGAACAGACAACAGAGCTGTCAAGACACACCCAGGTTTCCCTGTGGTCTCCAGGTGGAGGCCCAGGGTTCTCCGCTGATGCCTTTGGAGGTCAACAGTTCCTGACCCTACATCTGCTGAGGGCTGTGTGCACCCTGGACCTTGCATTCTCTCACTGCGGACCATAGACCCTGTCCTTGCAGAGAAGATGGAGAGTTGCCCGTGCCTCTTGGCCCTTCCATGGTCTCTCACCTATTGCTTCCTGGACCAGGGTTTGGCACTTGCCTATCTTGATAGGTACATCTCCCAGGTTTGACTATCTTAAAGGCAAGAACTCCACAAAGACTGTACACCTGGCACTCAGGGTCCTATGACAGGAGGCTTTCAGTCTGCATTTTGGCAAGGATATCTTCATGGACAAGTCACCAAGCCATCCCATGAAATTCTACTTTGGAACTTAGTTATTCATCCATATGGCTCTTTCCTGACTACTGTTGAAATTTGTTGTTGCTGTTGTTGTTCAGTTGCTAAGTCATATCCAACTTTTTGCAACCACATGGACTGTAGCCCACCAGGCTCCTTTGTCCATGAGATTTCCCAGGCAAGAATACTGGAGTGGGTTGCCATTTCCTTCTCCAGAGAATCTTCCCAGCCCAGCGATCCAACCTATCTGCATTGGCAGGTGGGTTCTTTACCACTGAGTCACCTGGGAAGCCTAATGATGAAGTTGCTTTGCTGTGCTGTGCTTAGTCGCTAATTCATGTTTGATCCTTTGCAACCCCATGGACTGTAGCCTGCCAGGCTCCTCTATCCATGAGATTTCCCAGGGAAGAATAGAGTGGGTTGTCATTTCCTCCTCCAGGGGATCTTCCCAACCAAGGGATGGAACCCTCGTCTCTTATGTCTCCTGCATGGGCAGGTGGGTTCTTTACCACTAGCGCCACATGGAAAGTCCTAGGGGTGGTACATGGAAGATGCCATACCAAGGAAGCAGAGAAAAGAAGGCAGCCCAGAAAAGGACCCCCAGCCCCCAGCAAACACTCTAGTTTTGGGGTCTATCACCACTCAGCCCCACAAACAGTCATTGCCTCATCACAGAGGATGCACCTTCCCTCCTGCCCTACAGTCACCGCCTCTCCTGGTTCGGTGGCCATCACCTTGGAGGCACCTTGAACCTGACCACTGCCTCTTCTCCCCACACACTTGGGCAGCAATCAAGCAAGAGCCTCCGCAGCCCTTACTAATCTCTCAGCTCACTCCTCCCTTTAGCAGGCAAGCCGTAAAAATGATATAAACATTTCATCCGAGTGGTGCTGCCGCAGGAACTGGAGAGAGTGCAGAGGATCCATCGATCTCCAGCATGTGAAGGTACAAATACAACACCGAAATCAATCAGAATCACACCGTATCAGCTCTGTGATCACCTCCCTGGTATGGCATGCTTTACATGCTGTTGTATCTGTGCCTATTCACACACCTTCCCTCCAAGCCCCCTGCAGGGAGCCACATTCTCTATGAAGCCCCTTAAGTGACACAGGGCAAGGCTGTGATGACCCAGGCATGCTCCCCACTAGGCCCTCAGGAATATGCAGGAAATTCCACGTATGCACTCATGGATGACTCCTGAGCAAGAATACAGATGGACGCACACGTAAAGAACACAAGTTTATTGGTCATAGAACGGGTGTGTACTCAGACTTATGGGTCTAATTTCTTTCCAATTTCGACCCTTCTCCATCTCACAAAAGTATCTGCATGCAATGTATATAATATACTAAAGTATAATATATCAAAGACATCAAACAGTCAAACTGAATACCCCCAAAAGGGGTGGCGAGGGCGATTCTAGTAGTAGTGAGTTAGCCATTTACTTTTCTAAAGATGGACACATAAGCCAGACTGGTGCAAAGAAAGGAAAAAAATCCAAAGATTTAACAGCTAATCTGAAAATGCACATTCTCCTTCAGCTCTCTGACTTTCAGCAATCACTTTGAAGGTGTTATTCTTATACTGACTTCCAGATTAGGAAATATTATTAAACCTCCCAATCCATAAAAAACGCCTCATTTTCACGGGACCTCCTCATCAAAACCCTGCTTCCTGATGAATCCATTAACCAAAAGGAGGTTCAGGTAAGGAATAAAACCCTGTCAAAGGGACAGCATCTCCTCGTTTAGCTCAGATATGCTTTGTTCTTAATTACTGAAAGGTGAATGACCATATATCCTGATTTTCCCAGAACAGTCCTTCTTTACACATGTTGTTCCAGGAATTATCAACAGTGCATCCTTTGGATTGCATGATAAATGATATTTGTTGCTATTGTTTAGTCACTAAGCCACGTCCGACTCTTTTGTAATCACGTGGATGATAGCCCACCAGGCTCCTCTGTCCATGGCATGTCCCAGGCAAGAATACTGGAGTGGGTTATCATTTCCTTCTCTGGGGCATCTTCCCGACCCAGGGATTGAACTCCCATCTCCTGCACTTTCAGGTGGGTTCTTTACCACGAAGCCACCTGGGAAGTCGGATGAATGATACAGTTTCCCTAATTTAAGTACTTGCTGTGTGTTGGGAGTGGAGGGTGGAGAAAAGACAGTCGTGGGTAGGCTCAGTTGCTGTTTCAGACTCCAGACACAAGGGGGCGATACCACAAGTGAAGCAGTGAACCACTCTAACCAACTTGTGTCCACTATCACTTTCTAAACTCTCTGAAGCCGTCTTTGGAGGGACCTGGCATGCATCTTCAAACTATCCATAGAGGACACTGTCCTTCGTGGGCAGTCAATAGATATCACTTGTGATGATGAAGCAGCCATCGACCATCCATTCCCTCTTCTCCCTCTGATCCCTCCTCCCTCCCCGCTTCCTCGGGCTACAGGTCAATCAATCTTAGGCCATCTTGATCTACTTGGAAAGCTTAACTGCCATGAAGCTAAACCACTTGTCCTCTGGCTCCAATCTCTTAGAGAAATTAGTGCCAATGGAAGTGTCAGCATTGATTTCATAATGTTATTGGATGAAGGCAAGGCTGGGCCAAGTCCCGTATTCCTGACGGGCTATCAAAGTGATAAGGATTATGGGTAAGGAGACAGACAGGTCTGACAGGAAAGGCAATGACTCAAGATCAATTAGACTGACAAGCCTATCTTTAAGCCATATCACTTAGTGCTGACACCGTATGTTCCCCACAGAGATGCAGAATACTGGATGCAGACTTTTCCTGGTGTCTCCAGGGGTAACTAGAGAGCCTAGAGGCTTGCAAAGCAGCCCTTGGTCCTACACCTTTCCCGAGAGAATCCATCCGAGCAAATGATTCTAACAAAAGAGACGGGTTTTGCTCTCCTGATGGGAAGAATGACAATCTGGCCCCCGTTTTCCTTTTTCTTTTTTCTTCTTTTTCCTGCCTTCTAAAGAAAATGTCAAGATAAAATGTAGGCTACGTATTTAAATTTAATTCCTCTGCAGAGTTAAGGGACGTCTTGGGATTATTAAAATGGAAATCAAGATCTTGTAAAAGTCAAACCATCCTAGCAGGAGAGGAGATTTGTCACAAAAGGCAAGAGCAACAGATGCTGGCCACAAGGGTCCCGGGTTCTAATCCAGGTCCTCAGCCCAGCATTGCTGTGAATACAACTGTTTGAAATCAGGAACCAGTCACGTCATTTCTCTGGAGCTTCAAATGCCTCATGGAAGGTCAACCATAACCTCCTGCTGCCCAGCAACGCCGTGAGGAAATGAAATGCCACCAGTGCCAAGGGTAAAAGAGGGATCAGAGATTCTTTAAGACCTTTCAAGGTGTGTAGAAATGCACCGGCCATGATAGGTCAACCATAACCTCCTGCTGCCCAGCAACGCCGTGAGGAAATGAAATGCCACCAGTGCCAAGGGTAAAAGAGGGATCAGAGATTCTTTAAGACCTTTCAAGGTGTGTAGAAATGCACCCCACCCCACCCCACCCCTGCCCCGTGCTTGATAGAAGATGCACAGAAGCAACCCTGGAGCTGAGAATGCAGTCGATGGTGAGATTGAAGACAGAAAAAAGCCAGTCTTGTCTCCTGCTAAGTGAACCACGTGCAGAGCACATGGAAGTGATGCTTGAGCTACTTCTCTATTTTAAATCCTCTAGCATGACAGTTTACTTTCCCTACCTCTCATGAGCTTATGTTCCCAGGGCAACAGCATAATTTTAGAGCCCGTGAGGTTATAGCTATTTAAGCAGGTTTGCTTTATTATTTTTTAATTGCTTAACAATATTGTTCGTTAACATTCTATTAAAAATTCCACAGTGTTTTGCAATGGATTTAAAATTCACCCTAGTTTAACGTGTCCATTTCAGAATACGTGTGTGTTGATGGGGTTAGCAAACACCAATATTAATTAGCTGATCTTGACATGGACCTAAGAGGCGAGGCAAAGCAAACCAACATATAGAGGAAGCCTGAGCTGGATAATGTCAACTCTGGCCAGAGGCTGTTGTCAATATAACCTGGAACTGCTGACTTCCGAAACACACTCAGAACATTGCCCTAATATGCAAATGTGTGAATCAGGAGACTCCTTCCAAGTGTGAAAGTGACTGTTGCTCAGTCATGTCCGACTCTTTGTGACCCCATGGACTGTACCCTGCCAGGCTCCTCTGTCCATGGAATTCTCCAGGCAAGAATACTGGAGTGAGTAGCCTTTCCCTTCTCCAGGGGATCTTCCCAACCCAGGGATCCAACCCAGGTCTCTTGCACTGCAGGCAGATTCTTGACTATCTGAGCCACCAGGGAAGCCTTGCAAGATGCCTTTAAAAAGAAGACCCTTTAAAGATGTGATAACTGAGGGTCTTTTAAGGTCATCCCCAGCTGGTGCAGTGGTAAAGAATCCTCTTGCCAATGCCAGAGACACAGGAGACATGGGTTCAGTCCCTGGGTCAGGAAGATCCCCTGAAGAAGGGAATAGCAACTCACTCTAGTATTCTTGCCTGGAGAATCCCAGGGACAGAAGAGCCTGGTGGGCTACAGGTCATGGGGTCAAAAACAATCAGACATGACAGCATGCATGCAACCAACTGATAGAGGGGCTGGGGGCAGAGAAACTTGATTGTTAGAAGTTCCTGCTAATCAAAGATGGTGCAGAATCAATGATTCATCATCTCTGGAATTGCTGGAGAAAACTCAGAAAATACTAGAGGGTAAACAGGTTTTGTTAGGCACACACATGTTTTCACAGAGAGTCTATAAGTGGAATGTTTTTTGACTTCAGATGTGATACATATGTCTTTTAAGTTTCACTAGGTAGGTTGAGTGATTCATAAATATTTTATATGTGCATATATTCATATACATATACACACCATACACAAGCACACACACCGGTGAAATGGATATTATCTCTGAGGCATTTGCTACAGTCCAGGCACTGGCCTGTGTGCTCTTGTATTTTCTCATTTAATAAACTACTCCTGGATGAATATCATTATGGCCAAAAAATTGTCCCAACCAAGTATAAATGTTGCCTGTCTCACCCTTATAATCTTGCAACAATTATCTCCATTTTATAAACAAAGAAATGGAGGCTCAGAACTATTTTATTCCCCTGTCCACAGTCCTTCAGCTGGTAAATGATGAAGCTGAATTCAAATCTAGAGACTATTTCATGCCAAGGCCAGTAGTCATCCCATAACATAGTCTGCCAGAAGTTAACCTTTTAAGAAAGTTATCCTTTTTAAGAAAGCTTTAAAAAGCAATATGAAGGGTGAGAAAGCATATTTAAGGTTTTCCTTGGGTCTGTTGCAGAATTTACATCATATCCAGTCTCTAATTTTATTTAAGTGTGTCCTGGTGATTTAGCCTTGATACTCAAAGCCCATCAGATTCTAATTATGGACTCCCACTATTAATTGAGTAAAAATTCTGGCTTTTTGTTTGTTTTTCTCCATATAAGTGATCTATATTCCTATCCGGGTCAGACCTGTGTTCCAGCCCAAGCCCCTCGCCCTGATGCCTCCAGTCCCCACATCATATCATATACTTCCCAGGAGCCAGCTCAATTCCCATCATCACCCTGAAGCCTTTCTTGAACACACCTCTCTCTCTGCTTTCTCCTCATCCCACACTCCTCGCCACTTCCTTCTCTAAATTTTTGCAGCACTTCTGAAAATCAAGGTTTCCCTCTTACTCCTCTTGTCTCCTTCAATTGATGCTTATTTTCTGTGAAGCCAGGAAGAGGCTCACAAAAAGGGAGGAGCTGGTTCTGAGGTCATTTTTTTTTTCCTCTCCACTGAGAAAAGATAACAGTGATGATGTCTAGGTCATGAGCGTTTACCCACTGGATTCATGAATCAAGTGACTTAACCCCTCAAAGTATTTATTTCCTTATCTGTAAAATGGGGTTAATAATAGTAACACCCTCATCAGGCTATTGTTAGAGTTAAATTAAATATTTATGTAAACCACTTGGCATGGTATAAGTACTCGGTACCTGTTAATAATAACACCCAGAAAGTAAAAAAAAAAAAAAGGAAAAGGCAGTTAGCTAACTCAAGAATGTTGCTGTTGATACTTTTAACCTCTACACTAATTACTGATTTGAGAGCTTCCTCTTTTTTAAAAAATACGGAGGCAAATGACAGCGTTTGCATTTCTGAAAGTCTCCCATTCCATGCTGGGGAATTAGAATGAACCAATGTTTCTCATCTCTGATCAAAGAAAGAGTACTTAATGATGCAAAAAAGGAAATGAGCTTAGTTAGAGATAGAAAAGAGGATCTTAATTGACAGACAGGCTAACTCTTCTTGGCTTCCATGACTTTAGTCTGATTTATCACCCATCCAGGAATTTGGTAGGGATGCAATAAATGTCAAAGGGCAGCACTGCCCTCTAAGCTGGATGGACACAGGTCCCTGATTTCCATACAGAAAGGCAAAGGGCAGAGTAAGGGAGGTAATAAATATTTTCCAGGTGTTCATCTGAAATAGCCAAAAGGACTGGACAGGATGTACACAGCACTTGATCTTGGGTTCCTCATCCCATATCCTGTTCTGTGGAGAAGCTGGGGGAAGAACAAGCATGGGTGCCATCTCCCCATCTCCCAGTGACAGGAAATGGGTTCACAGGGGCAAGCATGCATGGCTAGGGGAATAAAAAGGTCAACCTGAACCCACCTCTGTTAGACTTAAACACCCCTTCTCCAGTCTTTGGGCAGGCACATGACTTCCACAGCCCCAACATACTAAAGCTCACGGGTATCTTTTGAAGGGGCACCTGAACTTCCACTGCCAGGGGTCTCAGGGGCTGCCATGTCAAAAAGCTGAGTCTCCCCTCTGACCAGGCATTGCATGATACTGTAGGTTAAATGTAATCAATGCTGATTGTAATCATTAGAAACTAAGAGATTTCTTCTAGTAGTGAGCTAAAAATGGCTTATGCTAATAAATCAATGAGCAATGAGAAGGGAAAGTGAAAAGTCTTTGGGTAACAGGCCCAGGAGAGGAGGTGATAGGGAGGGTTGTGTTTGTGCAGAAACCTGCCAGCAGCCACGACCGCAGAACAGAAGCACTCACTCCTGGACTAGCTCGTCAGACTCCAAGCATCTGACCACCAAGGGGCTGGAAATTATATAGACTGTGGGCCCAAGGGTTTCGGCCGACAAGATCTGGGGGCCTCATCAGCTATGTGATTTTAGGTAAGTTGCTTAACCTCTCTGCATTTTGGTTTCCTCATCAGTAAAACTAGGGAATAAGTGTACATCTTAAAACAGTTCATTCACCAATTTTATTAAGTCCCTACCATGTGCCAGACACTGTTCTAGAGACTGGAATAGCACAGTGAGCAGAACAAAGCCCCTGTCTTGTGCAATTAACCTTCCAGGGGAAGGGGACAGATGGTGGATACGCAAATCCACAAATGCTGGTCAGGCAGGAAAAAGAGCCCCAGAAGATACGTCGCAGTGTGAGGGGGACAGTGAGGATGGAGGCCACTTTTATATATGGGGCTTCCCTGTGGCTTAGTAGTAAAGATCTGCCTGCAGTGCAAGAGACACCGGTTTGATCCCTAGGTTGGGAAGATCCCCTGAAGGAAGAAATAGCTATCCACTCCAATATTCTTGCTGGGAAATCTCATGGACAGAGGAGCCTGGCAGGCTACAGTCCATGGAGTCCCAAAAGACTTACACATGAGTTAGTGAGATTTAGAGTTAGTGACCTGCCCTGCAGTCAGCACATGGGTGATCCATGAGGTAAGGAAGGCAGAAAGCCTGGATCCTCCTAAATAGTGGAGGTGTTGAACTTTGGGGATGCTGATGGCTTAAGCAGTTTCCTGGGAGTAATACACAAGATCCTGAAAAGCAGGGGTCCCAACCTCTGGGCCACAGACCAGTACCTCCTATCAGATCAGCGGAGGCATCAGATTAGGAACAAAGTGCACAATGAATGTAATGCACTTGAAATAATCCTGAAACCATCCATGGAAAAACAGTGTTCCATGAAACCAATCCCTGGCGCCAAAAAGTTTAGGGACTGCTGAAGGGTACTTTGCAGGAACAATCCTTGAAGCCAGCAATCCCAAGTGCTGCCATTTACCGAGTTTGTCAAAAGCCAGCCAACCAAGAATCTGATTTCCAACATCCAGTAAGGCCATGACGGATTTTGATTCAGGGTCAGGACTGTGGTGGGCAGCTCTCCAAGTTCAAGTCCAGGCTCTTTGGACCTCAGCTGGGCAGGTTATTTGTCTTCTCCCGTGCCTCAGTTTCTCCACTTGAATAATGGGAGAAATAACAGCACTGACCTTATGAGACTCTGTGAGAATTAGATGGAGAAATGTCTGGAAAATAGTTAGCACAGTACCTGGCTCAGTCATGTCTGACTCTTTGTGACCCCATGGACTGCAGCCAGCCAGGCTCCTCTGTCCACAGAATTCTCCAGGCAAGAACACTGGAGTGGGTTGTCATGCCCTTCTCCAAGAGATCTTCCTGACCCAGGGATTGAACCTGCGTCTCCAGCATTGCAGGGAGATTCTTTATCATCTGAGCCACCAGGGAAGCCCAGCTGGCATCCAGGAGAGGCTGAATAAATGTGAGCTGTTCTGAACAGTCTTATTAAGCATGGATACATATATATATATATGGATCTCTTGTTGATTGGAGAGGCTGTGATTAATGGAACTGCTAAGGCCTGGAATTGCATGTCCTCTGGCAATCTGCCCTGAGTTCTCTTCTCTGCATCGGGCTCCACAGAAAGCCACTGATTGTTTCATTTGACACTATAGGAATTTGACGGAAGAAAAGTCTGCCTCATCCTGTGTGCAGGTAGGCAGTGTGTGCTCTGCTGCGGAGGGGAAATCGGAGTTAGGGGTAGGAGAGGAGGATAGTCAAGGCCTGGAGATGTCTTAGGCCCCAGCGCCACGACTGATGGAACACTAGTTCAGTAAAAGCCAGAGGCCCTTCTAGGCAGAAAGAAATGGGAATAATAAAACCTGCCTCATTTGCTTGTACTGCCAGTTAGGCAGTCAGTCAATCCAAGAAAATATATAGAATGCCCATTGTGAGCAAAGCATTAAATAATAACATTAATAGCTACCATTTGTTGAGAACTTAATATAAGCCAGGTGTGACAATCTATATATCCTACTGACCCAGCTCACAGCCTCTTGCTCTGTGAATTCTGTTCTAAGGGCCTCGCTGCTTTCACCCATCCCCCAGCTCCAGAGGAAGGGGCCCCTCCTTCCTTGGCATTCACCCTGATGCCCCACTATGGTGCACAGTCCCTCTTGTCCTGCAGCTGATAATGGGGTCTTAGATGTCCTAGCTTTGTAGGCCCCTTGCCTGTTGGCTCAGATGGTAAAGAATCTTCCTGCAATGCAGGAGACCCAGATTCAATCCCTGGGTCAGGAAGATTCCCCTGGAGAGGGAATGGCAACCCATGCCAGTATCCTTGCCTGGAGAATACCATAGACAGGGGAGCCTGGCAGGGTACAGTCCATGGGGTCACAAACAGTCGGACATGACTGAGTAACTAACACTTGCTTTTCTTTCGCACCAGAGCAGAAACATATTAGAATCACGTCCATGTCCTTAAAATGAGGCGTGCATCAGCAGACTTCTATATGGTTAGAAATGAATGAATAGCTGAATGAATGGACACTGCAAAAGAACATGGCACCTCTTACTTCAGCCCTGAGCCTGGCAGGGTACAGTCCATGGGGTCACAAACAGTCGGACATGACTGAGTAACTAACACTTGCTTTTCTTTCGCACCAGAGCAGAAACATATTAGAATCACGTCCATGTCCTTAAAATGAGGTGTGCATCAGCAGACTTCTATATGGTTAGAAATGAATGAATAGCTGAATGAATGGACACTGCAAAAGAACATGGCACCTCTTACTTCAGCCCTGGCATGCATGTTTGCATGCTGTTATGCCTCTCTGTGACCCCATGGATGGTAGCCCACTAGGCTCCTCTGTCCATGGATTTCCTAGGCAAGAAGACTAGAATGGTTTGACATTTCCTTCTTTAGGAAATCTTCCTGACCCAGGGATCAAATCCACGTCTCTTGCATCTCCTGCACTGGCAGGGGGATTCTTTACCACTAGTGCCACTTGGGAAACCTACTTCAGCCCTAGAGTTTCTACAAAGTCCTTGGTAGCTGACATTACAGTGGCAAACACAGGGGTCCAGCCAAAATCTTCCTGAGGCTCTATTTCCTCCTGGGTCAGCAAGATACACAGGGCTGTCCCTAGCTTCTGAAAATATAGTCGTGCTGACTATGTTTCAAGCTCTGGGCTCTTTGCAGGCACTTTGCCACCCCCCACCTAGATATTCCCCCGATTCATGAGCTAAGTTATATGAATAGCCCCATTTTGCAGGTGAAAAAACTGAAGCTCAGAGAAATATAATCCCTTGCTCAGCATCAAAGAGGTAGAAATTCAGAGCTAGGATTTCAATGTGTGTATGTCTAGGGCCTGAACACTCCCTGTACTTTACAAATCCTGGAGGCGGCAGAGAGTCAGGGAAGGAGGCATGGCTGATGGTGTGATGCATTGGTGAGCTTAGATTCTGGCTCTAAATGCACATCCCAGGCCCCACAGTGGAGCCACAGGGCCTCCAACTTCTGTAGACAACACGAAGACTTTTGCCAACCATCCTTTCCAGCCCTCCCCTTCCCTCTATAGGAAAGAGATTAAAGGAAATCTGTGCCACTTAAAGAATTATAGCAGGAGGGGCAGGCAGATGGAGACATGCAGTGGCGTCTCGGTGACCACATCCCACCCATAGCACTGGTGAGATCAGAGGCAGCTCTAGGGGAGAAAGCACTTCCCAGCTTTTGGACTGGGCTCAAGCTCAGACTCTCATGATGAAATTTTATAAGAAAAACCAAAGGACATACTTCCTGGAAGTATACAATCTGTTAAACCAGTGCCCCTCGGAAGCATCATCGCTGTCATCATGATCTTCATTCGGTGTCTCCTTAGTGGGCAGAGCACTGTAGGACTCCAAGAGCTTCCACACTCACTGGCTCATTGGCTTCCCTCTCCCAATTACCCCCCGACAGAGATAAGGCAGGCAGCATCCTGCCCTTCCAGCCAGCGACAAAACAGAGACCCAGGGAGCTGCCCGAGATTGCTCAATCAACCAGCTAAAGGAGAAGCCAGGGTTTCTGACCTTGTGCTCCCACGCTGTGCTCCCAGCCCACTCGGACTGCATGCTGCCTAACACCCAGGATGGAGGAGGAGGCATTAAACAGGGCAATCGTAAAGTTTGTTAAATCCAAAGTAGACACCAAGGAGATCAAGTCAGTCAATCCTAAAAGAAATCAACCCTGAATATTCATTGGAAGGACTGCTGCTGAAGCTCCAATAATTTGGCCACCTAATGCAAAGAGGACTGTGAAGAAGGCTGAGCGCCGAAGAATTGATGCTTTTCAACTGTGGTGTTGGAGAAGACTCTTGAGAGTCCCTTGGACTGCAAGGAGATCCAACCTGTCCATTCTGAAGGAGGACAACCCTGGGATTTCTTTGGAAGGAATGATGTTAAAACTGAAACTCCAGTACTTTGGCCACCTCATGTGAAGAGTTGACTCATTGGAAAAGACTCTGATGCTGGGAGGGATTGGGGGCAGGAGGAGAAGGGGACAACAGAGGATGAGATGACTGGATGGCATCACGGACTCGATGTACGTGAGTCTGAGTGAATTCTGAGAGATGGTGAGGAACAGGGAGGCCTGGCGTGCTGCGATTCATGGGGTCGCAAAGAGTCGGACACGACTGAGCGACTGAACTGAACTGAACTGAATGCAAAGAGCAGACTCATTTTGGGAAAAACCTTGATGCTGGGAAAGATTGAAGGCAGGAAGAGAAGAGGGTGACAGAGGATGAGATGGTGAGATGGCATCACCAACTCAAGGGACATGAATATGAGCAAACTCTGGGAGATAGTGGAGGGCAGAGGAGACTGGCATGCTGCAGTCCATGGGGGACACAGAATTGGACAACTCAGAACAACAACAAAGACACCTCCTGCCTCCCAGCAGCTGAAACAGGTTTTGAATTAAGGGTGCCTTGATAAGGAAGAAAGGATAGACTGAAAGGGGGCTGATGTCCTATATCCTAGCATCACTGAAAGAAAACCAAATGAAGAAGACAAACACAGGCAGAGAAAAGTGCCCTGGCAGCAGAGTGGCATTAAATGTAGGTTAAGGCATGGCTTGAGGTCAGACAGCAGAAAGCTGGCAGACGGGAAAACTGAAAGCAGAGTGTCAGGCCCCTGATTTCCACTGGTAGAATTTTCCTAGAGTTCTCAACTGAACAAATCATTCAAGACAAGGTGGGGGAGACATTGCAAGCACAGACCCTTTTTCCTATACATGTATTTTTAATGTGGAACCTCCACCATACAGTGGAGAGTGGAAGAAATATGTGAATAAAATGGAAATCGAGCAAAACGTATGTCTTTTTATAGCCAATGATTCATACAAAGTGACAGCTCTTAAATATTAATAATAAGTCAATTTTTAGGGCATAAAGGCGGAGATGAAGGGAGATGATAATATTTCTCTATTTTTTTCTTCATGGTCCAAATTTAGAAAAATAAATACAGTAAATATTCTACCTATAGTTGTAATATTTATATAGTTTATCATCTGCCTCGGGGTATTGGTTCCGCTTGGGAACAAATACACTGCTTCAGCTTGACACTGAGATCATAATTTGGAGCTGGGAAGAAACTGTTTTCAAGAATTCAAATAATCTCACACAAATTTCAAATGTGACAAAGAGACAGCATTTTTCATGAAAATGTGAACCTCACCCATCACTGATTTGCACAAAACCTTAGTATGCATCCTCATGAGTAGAAAATCTCAATTGAGAGAGTCTGAGGACTTCCCTGGCAGTCCAGTGGTTAAGATTCTGCCTTTTAATGCGGGATGTGCAGGTTCGATCCCTGTTGGGAAGAAACTGTTTTCAAGAATTCAAATAATCTCACACAAATTTCAAATGTGACAAAGAGACAGCATTTTTCATGAAAATGTGAACCTCACCCATCACTGATTTGCACAAAACCTTAGTATGCATCCTCATGAGTAGAAAATCTCAATTGAGAGAGTCTGAGGACTTCCCTGGCAGTCCAGTGGTTAAGATTCTGCCTTTTAATGCGGGGTGTGCAGGTTCGATCCCTGGTTGGGAAGCTAAGATCCCACATGCCTTGTGGCCAAAAAGTTGAAATATAAAACAAGCAATATTATAACTAATTCAGTAAAGACTTTTTAAACAGTCCACATTAAAAAAAAAGAAAGAAAGAAAAAGAGAGAGTCTGTGATCCCTTTCTTCCATTGTGGTGCCTCTCTGGACAGAAGGCAGAGAGCTCTCTTTTGGGCTGATGGTCATCAAGGAGACACCAAACCGCTTCTGATCGTCACCTTCACTAGAGTGGCGGCCTCCTTCACAGGGCATCAAAAGCAAAAAGAAGTGTGTCCTGACCAAGGAGCACTTATCTGAGTCCCTCAGCCAGTTCTGGAAGGTGGAGGAACAGGAAACTCAAAGTGAGCTTCAAGGGACGGTAAAGGTGTTTCTATGCTGCTATCGGCTACAGCTTCAGAAGGGCACCTGGGAGGCACCGCGCTGTGCCCCAGGGGCTGTGAGATGTTTACATAACCTTGACTCCCACCCCCAGCAAACCAGGGCTGCGCCCAAGTTCACTCTGATGCCACCTCTGAGCTCCTGTCCAGCTCTCTTTCAAGCCCACTCAAAATGACTCCCACTAACTTCATGAGAAAGATTAAGGGCAGGAGGAGAAGGGGTTGACAGAGGATGAGATGGTTGGATGGCATCACTGACTCAATGGACCTGAGTTTGAGCAAATTCTGGAAGACAGTAAAGGACAGGGAAGCCTGGTATGCTGTGGTCCATGGGGTCACAGAGAGTCAGACACAACTGAGCGACTGAACAACAACAATCTTAATGTGAGAACAGGATTGACCTCGTCCTTCTTGGTCTTCCTCTGCCTTGATGATGTGCTGGGGAGTGGCTTGCTGCCAGCATGGGGCTGACACACCACTGACACCGTGAATCACCTGCCAAGGAAAGAGAGGGCGGGGATGAAGAGCCCAGCAGATGCTCCGACTGCAGAAGCCACGGGTGACAAAGCTCGAGCTTGCAGGGTGAGCGCTCACGACTCTCTGAGCCCGTGCCTCTCCCTGGCCGGTGGAAGCGAGAGCAGATGGCAGAGAGCACAGCCCAGGGCTTGGACTCTGATGGGGTCTGGAGAGTCGGCAGGAACTCAGGTTGCCTGGGGCAAAGGGGAAAGGTTGATGGTCCAGCGGAGCAGGGAAGCACAAGAACTCTGCCATCAGACTTGAACTTGGATTTGAACCACTGTTCCTCATTTACTAACTGAATGGCTTGGAGAGGGGAGGAGTTCTTTAGTTTCTTTCTCTGTTTCTCCACCTATAAAACAGTACTGATAAGACAGACAAACCCACGTTTACATGAAGAATGTTTGACACTATGGTTATCATGACTTAGCAACTGAGCGTGAGCAGGATGATAGCTGGAACTGAATATACTCCTTCCAAAGGTCAAAAGGTAGTGAAAGTCTAAGGTCAGATGGCGATGTTCTATCTTTGAGCCTCTCTGCTTTCTGAAGGACTCCAAGCATTGCCATCTTTTTTCACCTCATTTCCCAGAAACCCTCCCCCCTAGCCAACCTGGCACTAGGAACCTCCCCAATGGCCCAGTGCCCTTTCCTGAGATGAAAGCCAGCCAGCTAACCCCACAGAAGGCCCCCTGCATGTTCAGACACAACCATTCCTGACTATTCCATCCTCCTGAGATCTCACCCAAACCATGGGGCTGGAGAAGGGAAGTAGGGTCACATTCAAGAGAGCAACTCGAGAGTCGTGTATCAGATTCCGAAATCTGCACGTCATCACAATGCACAGGATGATGCTAAGCGGAGGGTCTGGTTGTCAGGGAGGTGTTTCCCTCTGCATCCTCTTCTCTAAGAGAAAAGTGTGGGACTCTGGCCTCTTCCTAAGGATTCAGACGTCCTCACAAGCAGCAAGCTAATCTAATCTACAAGGGACCAAGCAAGCCCATGGAAGGTGTGTGGCCCTTTATCCCACCCATATCCTCCATCGCAGGCTTGTTACAACTCTCCTGGAAAAAGATAAAATATTCCAGCAGCAATGGATCAGGGGGGCAGGAGAGGGGCCCGCGCCACTCCAAGAATTTGATGAGCCTCTGATACCAGCAGCATAAATAAGCCCTTTAATAAATTAGAGAGCTATTCATTTAAATGGATTCTGCTGTCCCTTCGGTGCCAGTTAATCTGTAATTCAGATAGATCAGGGACGGCTTTGTTAGGAGACCAGAGTCCAGAATATAGAATGATTCTGTCTGCAGAGAGCTGGGGATTTCACTTGATGGGCAGCACACATGTCCTGTGTGTTCATTTTGTGGTTTCTGCTCTCTCATCTCTAAATCTCGAGTGATAGGCACAAATACACAGGACCCCAGACCTATTAAACACAGTCCATGCACATCCCCACAACTGTATGTGCCTCACACACCTTCTATTCTGTGCATAGCTCCAACCGTGTAACACATGACCTGGGCAATCTCCCTCCTGTGCCTCCACCAACATGGGCAAGTGCTTGCATCCATTTTCCAGAACACCCACCCAGTCTTCAGAGGACTGTCTTCACTCCCACACAGGCTTTCCTCGTGGCGCTAGTGGGGAGAATCTGCCTGCAGTGCAGGAGATGCAGAGGGCTGGGGTTCCATTCTTGGGTCGGGAAGGTCTCCTGGAGGAGGAAATGGCAACCCACTCCAGTATTCTTCCCTGGAGAGTCTCACAGACAGAGGAGCCTGGTGGGCTACAGTTCATATAGCAACGAGTTACATGTGACTGAAACGACTGAGCACACACACACGCACTCACGCTAATCCAGTATGACTTGTGTCTTTCCGAGATAAAATTAACAGACACACCCAGAGGGAAGACCTATGAAGATACAGGGAGAAGATGAAAATCCACAAGCCAGGTGGAGAGACCTCAGAAGAAGCCAGCTTTGACGCTGGACTTATAGCCTCCAGGACTGGGAGAAAATAGATTTTTTTTTTGTCTTAACGACCCAGCCTATGGTACTTTGTGATGACAACTTTCACAAACAAAGACACTCAGCCAGATGGGAGCTGGTGCTCAGGTGTCACACAGTCACCATACAGGAGCTCAGCCTACACCAGTAAATGGGTTATGTGGTTCACAAATGTGTGAATACTGGTCCACTTGTGCACAAAGACTCTTGTCTATGGGACCCTTCTAGTCTTCAGTGGTGTAATGACCAAAGGCCACAAGGTTGGTCAAGTGGGCCACACTATCAAAGATTTCCTGTTGCTGCTTCTGTAATTACTACTGGACCCGCTGAGGTATGTAAGTTGCTTCAGTCATGCCCGACTCTTTGCAACTCTATGTACTGTAGCCAGCCAAGCTCCTCTGTCCATGGGATTCTCCAGGCAAGAATATTGGAGTGGATTGCCATTTCCTTCTCCAGGGGATCTTCCGGACCCAGGGATCGAACCCGGGTCTCCCACATTGGAGGCAGAAGCTTTAACCTCTGAGCCACCAGGGAAACCCTTGTTCATCATAGGGAACTTTATTCAGTGCTCTGTGGTGACCTAAATGGGAAGGAAATACAAAGAAGAGTGGATATATGTTTACATACGGCTGATGCACCAGGCTCCCGTGGTAGCTCAGTGGTAAAGAACACACCTGGCAATGAGGGAGATGAGGGTTCAATTCCAGGGCCAGGAAGATCCCTGGAGCAGGAAATGGCAACCAACTCCAGTACTCTTGCCTGGAGAATCCCATGAACAGAGGAGCCAGGCGGGCTTCAGTCCCCAGGGTTGAAAAGAGGAAGACACAACTTAGTGACTGAACAATCCAATCTAATGGCTGATTTACTTTGCTGCACAGCAGAAACTAACACAGCACTGTAAAAATACTTATACTCCAATAAAATTTTTAAAAAGAATCTTTATGTTCAGCCATTGCTATAATCTTCACATTTAACCTCAACATATTCACAGTGGGTTAATTTTGTGTCTTGGTATCGGACAAATGATTGCAATGCCTCTCTTCACTTTTCTTTCATTTTTTTTAAACATTTCAAATGATCTTCATTAAGAGAAAGAAGAGTTGTTTTTAATTTGCTCATCCATTTCAATTGTTTCATGTCCCTTTATCGATTTTTATGTTGAAATATTTCTTTTCATATTTCAAAAACAGATTCCTTGTTTAGCAGCTTTCAAACCTGGCATCAGGTAATAGCTTGCTTGCCAAGACAGTGAGCTTCCCCTTCTCCCCAACTAATAAAAAAATCAATAAGTCATTAGAGATGCCTTTAATCAAGATTAAATAAACGAATAAATTTAACTTTCATCCGACCATGAAAAGTGTACTTGCTATAGTAAAATAGCACAGTCAAGTTTGAATCCTTGATGACCAAATTGGGTTTAAAGAATAAAACCTTTGAGTGAACTCCAGGAGTTGGTGATGGACTGGGAGGCCTGGCGTGCTGCAATTCATGGGGTCACAAAGAGTCAGACATGACTGAGCGACTGAAATGAACTGAGCTGAAAGCCTCCCCATCACTGATGACCACCTACCTGATCCCCAGTGGTCAGAGGGACATAGAATGCTCATGCCTCCCTCTCCAAGACATACCCTCTCCAAGGGTCAGCTTTCAGCATCCTGAATGTCCTCCACTCAATGACCACAACAGATCAGAACAAACTGATATTAAGAAAAGCCATGACAAATCTAGACAGTATTAAAAAGCAGAGACATCCTTTTGCCAACAAAGGTGTGTATAGTCAAAGCCACGGTTTTTCTAGTAGTCATGTATGGATGTGAGAGCTGACCCATAAAGAAGGCTGAGCACCAAAGAACTGATGCTTTTGAATTGCAGTTCTGGAGAAGGCTCTTGAGTGTTGCTTAAAATGCAAGGAGATCCAACCAGTCAGTCCTAAAGGAAATCAACCCTGAATTTTCATTGGAAGGACTGATGCTAAGGCTGAAGCTCCAATACTTTGGCCACCTGATGGAAAGAGGTGACTCATTGGAAAAGACCTTCATGCTGGGAAAGACTGATAGTGCTCTGTGGTGACCTAAATGGGAAGGAAATACAAAGAAGAGTGGATATATGTTTACATACGGCTGATGCACCAGGCTCCCGTGGTAGCTCAGTGGTAAAGAACACACCTGGCAATGAGGGAGATGAGGGTTCAATTCCAGGGCCAGGAAGATCCCTGGAGCAGGAAATGGCAACCAACTCCAGTACTCTTGCCTGGAGAATCCCATGAACAGAGGAGCCAGGCGGGCTTCAGTCCCCAGGGTTGAAAAGAGGAAGACACAACTTAGTGACTGAACAATCCAATCTAATGGCTGATTTACTTTGCTGCACAGCAGAAACTAACACAGCACTGTAAAAATACTTATACTCCAATAAAATTTTTAAAAAGAATCTTTATGTTCAGCCATTGCTATAATCTTCACATTTAACCTCAACATATTCACAGTGGGTTAATTTTGTGTCTTGGTATCGGACAAATGATTGCAATGCCTCTCTTCCCTTTTCTTTCATTTTTTTTAAACATTTCAAATGATCTTCATTAAGAGAAAGAAGAGTTGTTTTTAATTTGCTCATCCATTTCAATTGTTTCATGTCCCTTTATCGATTTTTATGTTGAAATATTTCTTTTCATATTTCAAAAACAGATCCCTTGTTTAGCAGCTTTCAAACCTGGCATCAGGTAATAGCTTGCTTGCCAAGACAGTGAGCTTCCCCTTCTCCCCAACTAATAAAAAAATCAATAAGTCATTAGAGATGCCTTTAATCAAGATTAAATAAACGAATAAATTTAACTTTCATCCGACCATGAAAAGTGTACTTGCTATAGTAAAATAGCACAGTCAAGTTTGAATCCTTGATGACCAAATTGGGTTTAAAGAATAAAACCTTTGAGTGAACTCCAGGAGTTGGTGATGGACTGGGAGGCCTGGCGTGCTGCAATTCATGGGGTCACAAAGAGTCAGACATGACTGAGCGACTGAAATGAACTGAGCTGAAAGCCTCCCCATCACTGATGACCACCTACCTGATCCCCAGTGGTCAGAGGGACATAGAATGCTCATGCCTCCCTCTCCAAGACATACCCTCTCCAAGGGTCAGCTTTCAGCATCCTGAATGTCCTCCACTCAATGACCACAACAGATCAGAACAAACTGATATTAAGAAAAGCCATGACAAATCTAGACAGTATTAAAAAGCAGAGACATCCTTTTGCCAACAAAGGTGTGTATAGTCAAAGCCACGGTTTTTCTAGTAGTCATGTATGGATGTGAGAGCTGACCCATAAAGAAGGCTGAGCACCAAAGAACTGATGCTTTTGAATTGCAGTTCTGGAGAAGGCTCTTGAGTGTTGCTTAAAATGCAAGGAGATCCAACCAGTCAGTCCTAAAGGAAATCAACCCTGAATTTTCATTGGAAGGACTGATGCTAAGGCTGAAGCTCCAATACTTTGGCCACCTGATGGAAAGAGGTGACTCATTGGAAAAGACCTTCATGCTGGGAAAGACTGAGGGCAGGAGGAGAAGGGGATGACAGAGGATGAAATGGCTGGATGGCATCACCAACTCAATGGACATGAATCTGAGCAAACTCCGGGAGATAGTGAAGGGCAAAGGAGCCTGGCATGCTGCAGCCCATGGGGTCAGAAAGAGTTGAACATGGCTTAGAAACTGAACAACAGCAGCAGCAAGAGAAGCAGACCAGAGCAGGTGCAGCAGCCGCCATCCAGGGCGCCACGCCTGGGGGAGAAGGACTCAGCCCACTCACTCTTCCTCCCCAACAGGGTCCCTTCCACCTCCCTCATACACACACTTCCACAGCTTCGGGGAGGAAAAGCCAAATTCCTTAGGCTGGGACTCAAAGCCAGTTTCCATGGTTCCCTAAACATCAGTGATGCTGATGATAACGATGACAACAATGGTAAGGATGAGGCCCACCTGCCCAGCTTCCCCACCACCAACTCATGCACATGTCTGGACCAGACAGAGAGCTGTTGATGGCTCTCTGAACCAGCCTGTTCTCTCAAGTCTCCTGATTTTGCAGAGTTCTAATCTGCCTAGTTAAATCTTCTCCAGCTACTAGATTTGCCCTGCCCCTGAAGACTGAATCCAGGTGCCACTTCTCTTGGGAGGCCATTTTGGATGACCCCGTGGTCCACTGGGATCTATGCTCTGCCTCCAGAGTCCTGGACTGGTAGCTGCCAGAGCACTCAGCTCTCTAACTGGTCCTTGACTCATGACCTGCCCACCTTTCCCCGAAGATGGTGAGAGAGTGGGGAGCGTGTGGTTCATATCTAAGCCCAGAACCGGGCACAGGAATGAGCCCTGGCTGGCCCCCAGTCATTAGCAGCACACTTCTGTTCTCCTAATTTATCTTCATGTGCCAATGGCTGGTACAGCCTCCATCTCACGGCAGCAAAGTTCAACAAGTACAGGTTGACATGGGCGGATGGCTGAATGAACTGTTCCCTAGAACTTCTTTTCTCAGGTCATGGAAGCCCAGGTAATCAGAAGCCCAGAAGTAAGAAACTGATGAGTTGGAGGAAAAGAAAAAGAACTTCCCTTCCTTCTGTTTTGGTCAGTGTAGTGGGCTGAACATTGTCCCTATCCCCTGCCACCAAAAAAAAAAAAAGAGAGAGAGAGAGAGAAGGGTGGGGAGAGGGAGAGATGCCCACCTGGAACCTCAGATTATGACCTTACTTGGAAATGTCTTTGTTGGGCTTCCCAGCTGGTGTTAGTGGTAAAGAACCCATCTGCCAATGCAGGAGACACAGGAGACATGGGTTCGATCCCTCAGTCAGGTAAATTCCCTGGAGAAGGGAATGGCTACCCACGCCAGTATTCTTGCCTGGAGAATTCCATGGACAGAGGAGCCTGATGACCTACAGTCCACGGGTTCACAAAGAGTCAGACATGACTTAGCACAGAGCACACACAGAGTCTTTGAAGATATAATGAAGGTAAGGCTCAAGATGAGATTATACCGAATCAGGTGGGGTCCTCAATCCAATGACAGGTGTCCTTATATGAGACAGAAATGGACAGCACAGAGGCAAAAGAGAAAAGCCTTGTGAAGATGGAGGTAGAGACTGGTTTTATGCAGCCAAAAGCCAAGGAATGCCTGGAGCCACCAGAAACTGGTAACGACAATGGAGAAGTCTCCCCAAGAGCCTTTGGTGGGCAAATGGCCCTGCTGACACCTTCCTTTGGACTTTCAGCCTTCAGAACTTTGACAGAACAAGTTTCCACTGGTTTAAGGCACCCAGTTTATGGTGACTTGTATGTCAGCCTTCCCTGATGGCTCAAGGGGTAAAGAATATGTCTCCAATGCAGGAGACATGGTTTTGATCCCTGGGTTGGAAAGATCCCCTGGAGAAGGAAACAGCCACCCACTCCAGTAGTATTGCCTGGAGAATTACATGGACAGAGTGGAGCCTGCCAATGTAATCACCAGACAGAGGGCTACAGTCCATAGGGTCGCATAGAGTGGGACACAACTTAGTGACTAACACTTTCTTCTTTTTAAAATGTCACTGAAGATGCATGCATTGTCTCTTTCAACACTCCAACAGCCTTTTGGGGTAGATTATATCATTAACCCTATTTCAGGGAAGAGGAGGTAAGTCATTTGCTCTATGATGCACGTTTGGGACTCTCATCTAAATCTGTCTGGCTTCCTTGCTCTTAAATAGTATACTCCCATCTCTCCAAGTCCTCTCTCTACTGCAGAGGGACTCAACATCTAGGTCAAGAACCCCAGAGTCTAAGGAAGCACCAAAACTTGGTTCAAAACAGGTCTCTGCAGTCTCTGCAGCTGAGTTCCAAATCCAATGCTTGAGTCTATGTAAGCCCTTCACACTGGGACTCTGTCTCCTTCACTGATACCCATAGCAATGGACCACATGGTTTCCTGAGGGTCAAGAGGGAGGAATCATGGATGAAAAAAAATGTAAGGAAATTTTCTTTTTCTTGGTCTCTCTAATATCTTTCATGTAACATATGCTTGCATGCATGCACGTTCAGTCGCTCAGTTGTGTCCAGCTCTTTGTGATCCCATGGACTGTAGCTACTTATGTCTATAGGAGCCCTATTCTATGGGATTTTCCAAGCACAAATACCAGGGTGGGGTGCCATTTCCTTTTCAGGGGATATTTCTGACCTAGGAATCAAATCTGCATTGGCAGGCAGATTCTCTACCACTGAGCCACCAGGAAAGTCCAACCTAAGTTTGTAAAAGGTTTTTTTTTTTGGTTTTTGGTTTTTGGTTTTTTGTAGTGAATAAAGGGGCTATGAAAACTAGGTAGCTATAACAACCATATAATTGGTGTCCATGCATTTTACAGATTCAGGTTCTAGGACTGTATTTCCTCCACCCATTACAGAGAAGAAATGGAAGTTATCTTAATGTGTTGCTATTGATAAGTGGCCAACCTAGCATGGAAGCCTAGTATTTCCAGTCTTATCCCTATCCACTGTCTACTGGGTCATCCTCCTGCCCATCAGTCTGACCACACCAGTGGCAGGGAGAAAAAAATCCCATGGCAAACAAGAGTGTCTGACTCTCCAACAGAAAGCTTTCTCCTGAATGCTATTTCCAGTTCAGAGGACTTTAAGATTAGAGTCAAAAGTAAGCAAGGTAGAGCCATGAGCAGCCCATATGGTCCCTGTCCCCCTGGTTTGAGGCTCTGCCCAGTGACCAGATGGTTGCCCATTCTCCAGGACACCCCCCTGCCTGGAATAGAGGGAAGGGTGTTCCAGACGGCCAGAACTGGGCAGAGACCCCAGAATATCGCTGGAGCAGAACCCACGCCCCTGCCACATGCCATCTGGATGGCTGTCCCCTCAATTTTTATTCTCAGAATCCTCTGGGGACAAGTCCAGCTAGAGACCTGATTAGCCAAATTCCTCCTGGAAAAGTTCTCTCTGGAACTGTTCCCTTGTTATTTATGCAAATGTCCCTCCTCTATAAACGGGGCAGGAATTTTCTAACCCAGCAGAAATTCTGGACTGCAAGTTCTCTGTTGAACTAGGACTCACTCTCTCATCGGGCAGCTTGAGGACGTGGGTTTCTGCAGTGTGTCCCTCGCCTGGTCTCGCTGACACCCACATGAGTCACATTGCCATGATTCTTATCCAACATGGGGAGAGAGACCCTGATGCAGAGAGGAAAGGCAACTTTGCCAGAATGCCCTACTGTCAAGGCTAATCCCTGAGAAAGGATATCTGGGTCTTATGACATCTAAAACAACACTGGAGCAGCTAACTCATGCACAGGAGGCAAAACTCCCAATATCAAAGAAGCTACCATCTGGGCTTTGTCTCCAGTACAGAGGTACTGCAAGTTGACTTCTGACATAAAGTCTTCAGATGTCAAATTCCTTGAAGGTAAAGACCCTACATTCCTATACACCACGGCCCATAACCCACCCTAGAATAAGGCAAGATAGTCAGCGGATACTCTTGACAGTCACGGGAGAACTATGGGTCGCTGGCTATCACGGCAAGGTCTCTGTCAGAAACAGTCAACAGTTACTCCCTTTCTCACCTGGAAAAGGAGGGTGGGATGTAAAGATGGAGTCAGTGTCCAGGGTCAAAGTGCTCACTTAAGGATTGTTGACCCCTTTCCTAGTCAGTCATTCTAAGAAACAAAAGAAGTTCCTTAAAGAAATGAGTGGCACTCATTTCAGGTGGCACTAGTGGTCAAAAACCCACCTGCCAATGCAGGTTCAAACCCCGGGTTGGAAGATCCTCCGGAGGAGGGCGTGGCAGGCAGCCCACTCTAGTATTCTTGCCTGGAGAGTTCCATGGACAGAGCAGCCTGGCGGGCTACAGTCCAGGGTGTTGCAAAGAGTCAGACATGACTGAAGCGACTTAGCATTCCGCAGAGAGGAGCGCTGTCCCACCTTTCTGAATTGTAGCCTCCTCCTGGCCCTTTTCATCTGCCCTTGAGTAGAACATTCTACAGCCACACAGCACAGTCAGGAATGCCTGTCAAACAGAACTGCAGAGTTCTGGATAAACAGGGCAAGGACCAGGGTGGGGAGAAGAAGAACGTGTGAGCGGCTGTCTGTCCCAAGTTCACCCCAGCTTTTCACAACCTTCCCTGGATACTGGTGGGCAGGGCCTGAGCCAAATCCAGTTCCAATCACCACAGAGCCACAGTCATCAACCACAGGAACAGTGCTACCCGGGGATGGATTTTTATGACACTGGGCTGCAGCCTCCAGACATATGTCCCATGCTTGTGCAGACAGCCTGCTGCACTGACTCACCTGCTGGGTGGGGACTTGGCTCTCCTCTCTGGATGCCCTCAAGGTCTAGAGCCCTGAACTTCTCTCTATGGGTCCCTGGGAACACTGCCCTTTTCAGCCTAGCCCCTTTTTTCCCAGGCTCCATTCAGCCTTCACATCCCTGTGTCAATTTACAAAGCCCACTCCGATGATGCTCTCTCACAGGTCTGCCTCAGCATCCTGCGCCCAGAACCCCACTCACAAAGTCTCAGTTCATTCCCCTCTTACTCTCCCCAGGACACCCTGCCACGTGGCTTTTGGAAGATTACAGCCCGCCCGCGGATTTCCAACCTCCTCTTGGAACAGCTCTACCAAACGTGCGGTACCGAAGGCCCAAGCCCATTCAGTACAGCTCTCACAGTTGCCGACTCCCACGTGCTGTTTTCATCTCACTTCCTCTAAATGATTCCACTATCCCTGATCTATATATTTATCCATAGAGCCTCTCGTGGAGAATTATTCCCAACAGTAATTCTCTATGCTTTCCATGTATTTATCTCTGGGATCTATTCAGATAGGCTATCTACCATCCCTCCTGGATCTATTTTCATGTCTCTCTCTGTCTATATTATTAATCTCTATTTTAACATGACTGCCTTTAAAAAAAAAAAACTCAAACTGGGACAGTTCCCAGAGGGATGGGTTTTGCCTGCAGTTAAAAGCACGATGTGAGTCTACACGTGCTCAGCAGCTAAATGTGTGGCAGGTCAGAGCAGTGGTGCTTGTTCAGCAGAAAGGCGTGGACCTGGGAAGCCCGGAGGATGTGGGAAGGGAGCAGGTGCTCTCAGGAGACCCTCCTGGGGTGAGTCCACCCGCGAGGAAGGAGAATGGGAGAGAGGGCAAGAAGGGAAGAATCTGAAGGCACATTCTGGGTTCAATCCCAACTCTGCCTCTGAGTTAAGCCTCTCAGCCTTTTTTTTTTTTTAACTCTTCTATAATATGAGAATCCAGTAAGTCCCTAACTCACTCACTTTGGGGTCAAGACAAAGTGTGATATACCTGGAAAGTACCTGGCACAAGACTTGACATAAGAGTCAGTGTTCATTAATGAAAACAAGTGATCTTATAACTATTGGTATTATTCTCAATATTGGAAGGACCAATGCTGAAGCTGAAGCTCCAGTACTTTGGCCACCTCACACAAAGAGCTGACTCATTTGAAAAGACCCTGATGCTGGGCAAGACTAAGGACAGGAGGAGAAGGGAATGACAGAGGATGAGATGGTTGGATGGCATCCCTGACTCAATGGACATGAGTTTGAGCAAGCTCCAGGAGATGGTAAAGGACCAGGTAGGTAGCCTGGCGCGCTGCAGTCCATGGGGTCGCAAAGAGTTGGACACAACTGACAGAACAACAACAATTATTCTCAGTATGTTCTAATACCTTTTTTGGTAGTTTTTATGAACATCAGTGCCTTGTAGGGTGTGACTATCTTAGGATGCACACAGTGATAGGCATATTCCTAGCTTAGGAATATAGTGGATAAGAGACTTTCAATGAATGAACAAACCCACTCAGATACATTATTAAATTTGTAACATATTATATTTATCTTTCAGCTGTCCCGGATCTTCATTACAACGTGTGGGCTTCTCTACTGTGGTGCATGGGCTTAGTGGCTCCAAGGTGTGTGGGATCTTAGTGCCCTGGCTAGCGCTCAAACTCACGTCCCCTGCATTGGAAGGGAAGGATTCTTAAGCACTAAACCACCAAGGAAGTCCCTGAAGATACTTTAAGTGATACAGGAGAGAAGAGGTGAGGATGCAAAACAAGGTAAAGTTTGCATTTGCAAGGAGGAAAACTGCAAGTGCAAGCACTGGGCAGCTTCAGGCTCAACCAAATATGCACGATACTTCTCCAAGGGTTAAAGAGCTGAGCTATGGGGCTTCAAAGGGTTAGGCAAGGCCCAGCACAGCTGCAACAGCGTGAGCAGGAGCCAAATGCAAGGTGCCGAAGATCAGCGGGGGTCCTGCTGGGTCTAAACGCCAGGGAGGCAGTGGACCCACTTAGCACAGGTCTATAGCTGTCCTGCTCAGCCACTCAGGACAGGGGGAAAAAATCACAGAATGGGGATCCACAGAGGAGGGGTTGTTAAACAGGCAGAGAAAGAATGATCAGGGTGGAGGGAGTCTAGAGTTCCATGGAGATGCCATGAATGGCTAATCATGGGGTTGGTTGGATGGGGAAGAAAATGGAGCCAAGAGAACACAGGGGCCAAGAGACTGGACGTCAAGGTCAGGTGTAAAGTGAAGGCACAACACTGTTATATTTAAAATGGATAACCAATAAGGACATACTGTATAGTATATGGAATGCTGCTCAGGGTTGTGTGGCAGCCTGGATGGGAGAGGAGTTTGGAGGAGAATGTGTGTGTGCTAAGTCGCTTCAGTCAGGCCTGACTCTTTGTGACCCTATGAACCGCAGCCCGTCAGGCTCCTCTGCCCATGGGATTCCCCAGGCAAGAATATTGGAGTGGGCTGCCATGCCCTCCTCCAGGGGAGCTTCCTGACCCAGGGATTGAATCCGCATCTCTTATGTCTCCTGCTTTGGCAGGTGGGTTCTTTGCCACTAGCACTGCCTGGGAAGCCCTTGCAGGAGAATGGATACATGTATGTATATGGCTGTCACTCTGCTATCCACCTGAAACTATCACAACACTGTTAATTGGCTATATTCCAATATAAAATGTTAAAATAAAATGAAGTGAAGGCACCGTGGGGAGAAGGGAGACTAGAGGTAGGTTTGGATCTTAGAGAAATTCCACACCACAGGGCAAGCCAAGGAGTGGCCTTACTTTGTATGGCTGAAATGGAGAGAAAGTGAAGGTCACTGATAAGGAAGGGGTTGAAGAGGAGGAGTGCCAAGGGTCATCAGCACTGTTTCACATCTCGGAACTCTAGTGCTGCTCTCAAATTCTACAGCAGAAGAGTGAGACTTTTTATTACAGCCTTACAGAAAGAGAGTCATCATAAAACCTCTGGGCAAGTCCCACTTGGCTTCCCCATCCGAGATGATATCACAGTGTAAGAAGCCGTCAGGAAGGAGGCTACCTGAGCTCATGGTGGAGCGTCTTAAACACTATGATGATAGCTCCAAGTTGCTACATCCTTCATGAGTCACATTCAACTCTGCACCAGTTTCCCCAGAGGGGAAAGTAATTGAAAGAAAGTAGTCAAATCTACCAGCCTACCAGCCTAGGCAGAGAACCAAGGTGATGTGCAAACACCTGATGTTCCAGTGATATTGAAAGGAGCCAGGTATGTAGGCAGCCTGGGTGCAGGCAGAGGCATACTGGCTCCCTGGGGAGTAACGTCAATGGAAGAGGATGAGGAATGAGGCAGGAGGCTGACCCTCAGGACCCAGAGATGCCCTGGCCCATGTTAACAAAGCTGGCAGACAGATGGGGCCACGACATGGAGGAAGCTGGCACAGAACTAGCAGGATTTTGCTTCCAAACTGCCAGATGCTAGCTACAGCTTTCCATCTGCCTCTTCTTGTCCTCTCCTTTAGGGTTTCACTGTTTACATGGTACACATCCAAATACATTTGCTGACCTCACCTAGGGAGGCTAACTTGGTGAAAAGGTCAACACTCCAACAGTTCAGAAACGCAAGGTGCCTCCTCTCTGGTGTATGCCCAGGAAACCAGAATTCACAGGGCACTGTTTACAGTCTAGAGAAATCGCTGAAACATCCAGGGATGCTATAGCAAGAGCCATCCTCGCTACTATACATCATGTACGAGCTTCACCTGCCACTAACCCATCTTGCAGCCTCTTCTGTCCTGCTTCTTTCTTCCTTCCTCCCATCAGTCTTGGGCTGTCATGCGATGCTGGACCATCAGTGGGCAAATAAAGGCCCCGTTGGCAAATTCAGCCGAAAACTGGCCACTTGGGCAACTCTTTCAAAAAGAAGTTTGGACTTCTGGTGTGGTCCAGTAGTTAAGAGTCTGCCTAGCAATGCAGGGGAAATGGGTTTCATTCCTGGTCCAGGAAGATTCCACATGCCATGGAGCAACGAAGCCCACACACCACAACTATTGAGCCTACTCTTGCCTGGAGTCTGTGCTTTGCAACAAGAAAAGCCTCTGCAGTGAGAAGCCCACACACCTTAATGAAGAGTAGCCGCCACTCACTGCAACTAGAGAAAGTCCACATGCACAGCAATGAAGTCCCAGCACAGCCAGAAACAAATTAATGAATTAATTTAAAAAGAAACCTATCTGAAGAAGTAGGCTCCTATGAGGAAAACTGGAAAGTTCCAGGTGCCCTGGGATCTATCAGCCTGGGGCAGTTGCTTTTGAATTACCAGGTATGCCACAGATTGCACAAGTCCTGCCTTGATCATCCAGCAACTTGAGCCTAGAAGGAGAGCAAGGAGGGGTGCGGTACCCAAGGAAATGGGCACTAAGGTAGCTGTGGGCACTCCGTCTGACCACACAGCAGGCTGGGGCACACAGGGTCATCACGGATGGACCATCTGTGATTATGTGGCGTGAGGGTCGAGACACATGACAACAGATGCAGAGGGAGAATATCAGCTTCCTTCCTTTCAGTGAAAGAAGGTCTCTCCTAGGGGACTGCTGAGACTCAGATGGCCAAAATCCAGCCCTCATCCTTTTCTTCGCACAATGCTCTGCTCTTTTTATTCTAACTCCTGTTGCCTGTTCACTCTCCATGCTCCCTGATCACCATCCTCCTCCTTTACTCTGCCTGTAACTCCTCTATCTCATGAAATCCCAGTCCATCCACTTGGGTCTACTTGGGTCTGCAAGGCAGCCTGGGAACAGGAACCTAGACTAGCACTACCCACAGTATGTCTCTTTGCATCCTGAACTGGAGTCAGTGTATGATGCTCTTAGGAATCAGGGGTCTAGGGACCACTTTTAACTGGGACCCAAGAAGAAAAGCCACAAAAACCCAAGGAGAGAGAAAAGGAGAGCCAGATAAAAACGGAGAGGTGAAGGAAGACTTCTGACCCTCAAGCAAAAGCATAGATGTTAGGAAATAAAGAAAAGATACAGAAACAGACATCGGCCTGGCCTGATGCTGGATGATTTTTTTTTTTCCCTCTTGCTGCAGTGATGATCTGATCAGGGTTTAATCCTGCCGCATTCTTCACGTCCTAACTCATCTTCATTGAGTCTCACCTGTCTCCTGAAGATGGATGGCAGTGATGCAGGAGGCGGCTCCGATTAAGTCTAGGGCTCGATGAGAAGAGAATTATACACACCTCCCTGCACCTGAGGCCCAGGGCCTCACCCCTTCCTAGGAATGAGGGTGAGAGGTGGACACTGACCTCCTCCTGACTGTGTCTGCAGAGTAGCCTGCCTGGGAGGCCCTCTCCAGCTTGCCTGCCACCTGCCACATGATCCAAGGAGGATTGAGGAAACCACAGCACTCACTGCTTAGAAGATGCCAACCTGTCCCTTTGGTGTGGTTCTCTCTTCTGGCATGTCTGTCCCCTCTGACCAAGAATGCCAGGGAGGCATGGGGTTTGCACAAGCCATTGCATTCCAGATCACCACCTTCATCTCTGCACATCTGCAGCAGGGCTTGAGGAAAAGGGAACCGATGTTTATCAGGCACCTACCGTATGGTAGGCTCCATGCTGTCCAATTTTATGAGTATTCTCAGTCTGAACAGAAACCTGCAGCCTTAAGATGTCATGAAACCCATTTCAGAGCTAGGAAAACGGAAGCTGGGGGAGACTAGATGGCACGATTCAAATCACAGAGCTGGAAAGCGCTGACGTGCCTGATGAGAGGAAGCTGGAAAAAATGAATCGAGGTTCTATGCAAAAAGCATCAGGATTGTGCTAGAAGCAGGAGCTGGCAGCCACAGAATCCTTGCTTCTGTATCTCTCTATGGCAGCAGTCCCCAACCTTTTTGGCACCCGGGATTGGTTTCGTGAAAGACAATTTTTCCCATAGACCAGGGTAGGTGGGGTTGGGGGAGTGATAGTTTCCAGATGAGTTAAGTGCATTACATTTACTGTGCACTTCATTTCTATTTAGTGGCAATCTCAGGATATTCTGCCTTGACTTTACAATTACGGTTTGCGCTCCTATGAGAATCTAATGCCAGCACTGATCTGACAGGAGGCGGAGCTTAGGTGGTGATGTGAGCAATGGGGAGCAGCTGTAAATACAGACTACAGACGAAGCTTTGCTGGCTTGCACAAGGCTCACCTCGTACTGTGCAGCCTGGGGGGCTGGGGACCCCTACTCTATGGCGTGGCCCCAGACTCCCAGCCTCTGCCACACTTTTGAGTTCTGCTTCTGTGCCTCAGTTCCTGATGGCTTCTGCTCCCCAGAGGAGCTCCTCCATGCAGCATCCCAGGACAGTGATCTCCCTTCTCACAAACTGCAGGACAAAACCAACCTTCTACCTCACCTTCCCCTTGGGTGGCTCTCAGAAAGACCACATGTCACAGATAGGCTCAGTTCAGAGATTTCTGTTGTTGTTTAGTCACTAAGTCATGTCCTACTTTTTTGCAACCCCATGGACTGTAGCCCGCCAGGCTCCTCTGTCCATGGGGTTTCCCTGGCAAGAATACTGGAGTGGGATGTCATTTCCTTCTCCAGGAGATCTTCCAGGCCTGGGGATCGAACCTGCATCTCCTGCAATGGCAGGTGGGTTCTTTACCATCTGAGCCACCAGGAAGCCCCAGCTCAGGATGGTCTGGGCTTCTCTGGATCCACTGCAGTGCAGGACACTGCAAGGCAGCTAGTTACTTATTGCCAGGTGTGAGGGGGGTGGTGGGTGGTTGGGGGGGTGGTGAACTCCACTCTCCCAAATCTGGCATCAGGCTGGAGCTGCCCTTTCCTTTACTTGTTGTTGTTTTCCATTTTCTTTCCCCTCTTCTAAAACTGCTTTTAGTTATTTTAGGCAAAGCAGCCAAAAACTCCAGGTCATCTGGAAATAAACACAATTCTTATGGTAATACAGTTAACACACAATTTGATGGGATACACAATTTGTCTGGGAAATCTGAGGAAGTGGTAGCAAGAGGGAGGCAGTGCAGTGGGCATCTGGAGGCCAAGAGATCTGGCAGCCTACCTGTGGCAGGGAGAGGACTGCCAGGTTTGGGGAGCAGCAAGGGGGGTGGGAAGTGCTGACTAGGGGACAGTAAAAAGCCTAGCTGGACTAATTCAGAGCTAAAAACGTCTGTCTCCTGCAGCCTCACTGCAGCCCAGCCGGGACAATTCACATTTAGGGGAGAAGAAATAAAGCATTTATCTAGCACCTACTCTTTGCTTGATTCTCACAACAACCTTAGCCCTTATTTCCATTCAAAAGATGGGAAAACTGAGGCTCAGGGAATGTTAGGTTCACTCTAACACTCAGTGGCAGAGACAGGCTTTGACTTCACATCTCACTGATGACAGAGCTAACACTGGTATACAGATACCAGCGGTTCTCAAAGTGTGATTTCCAGACCAGCAGCATCAGCCTCATATGGGAATCTGGTAAAAATGCACATTTCTCAGGCTGTATCTACCTCCCCAGAAGTGAATCAGAAACTCTGGGGAAAGGGCTCAGTAATCTGTTTTAATAAGCCCTGCATAAATAATGCTGATATGCACAATTCTTCAAGGGCACTTGGGTTTCCCTAGCAGCTCAGATGGTAAAGAAACTGCCTGCAGTGCAGGAGACCCAGGTTCAATCCCTGGATCAGGAAGATCCCCTGGACTGGCAACCCACTTCAGTATTCCTGCCTGGAGAATTCCATGGACAGAGGAGCATGGTGGGCTACAGCCCATGGGGCCACAAAGAGTTGGATGCAACTGAGCTACTAACACAGCACACTTCAAGGGCACTCAGCATACAGCTGAGCATGGCCTCAAAGAGAGATTTCCAAAGAGTGTCCTTCAGACAAGCAGCATTTCTAACTTGTTACAAATGCAAGTTACCCCCAGAATGACACTGAAACTCAGCACGCGGGCCCCCCAGGACTAGTGTAACAAGCCCTCCAGGGTGGTTCCAGTATGCACCCAAGTTTAAGAACTGCTTTATCTTCTACTGCCTCTTCTTTGTAAGCAAAGTGAGGGCCTTCCCTGGCGATCCAGTGGTTAAGAAACTGCCAGTGTAGGGGACAAATTCGATCCCTGGTCCGGAAAGATCCCACATGCTGCCGAGCAACTAAGCCCATGGATCACAGCTACTGAAGCCCACACACCTGGAGCCTGTGCTCCGCCAAGAGAGGCCAGCACAGTGGGAAGCCTGGGCACCGCAACTAGACAGCAGCCCCCTGCTCGCCGCAACTAGACAAAGCCCGTGCGCAGCAAGACCCAGAGAAGCGAAATAGAAATTTTAGAAAGTAAGCCACGTGGGATAAGGAAAGACACCCTAAGCTTGTCCAAGTGCAGAGGGATGAACAAGCTCCAGGAATGAAATGTTTTAATTTGTTACAGGTGTGTTGGGGATAGGTGGACAAGAAGGCAAGACAGAGAAATCTGAAGATGCAAGAACCAGGCCAAGGTCCAGAGTGCTGCAGTCCTCCGGAAGGGAACATTGCTTTAACGTGATGGAAACAGGGCCATTCTCACACGAGAAGAAAGGAAAGGTGAGGTGTTTTTTTGTTTGTTTGTTTCTGGTGATATTTATTCCAAAAGCAAATAGGATCCCTGGTGGCTCCATGGTAAAGGATCTGCTTGCAATTCAGGACACTCGAGTTTGATGCCTGGGTCGGGACGATTCCCTGGAGAAGGGTATGGCAACCCAGTCCAGTGTTCTTGCCTGGAGAATCCCAGGGACAGAGGAGCCTGGCAGGCTACAGTCCATGGGGTCACAAAGAGTCGGATACAACTGAGTGACTAACACACACACACACACACACACACACGTGCCTCAGAAAGACGGGTGGCCTCAGGTAAATGCAGTAAATGGAAATGCACCTGCAACAGAAACATCTGAGACCAAAAGGGCTTGTCTTTGTCTCTTGTGGACAGGAAGGCAGTGGCAGCCTCTGATGACCACTAGCTGTATACCCAGCACCATGGGCCCTACTTTCTCCATACACGATCATTTTATCTCATGATAACCACCTCCTTCCCTTTTTATAGTTGGGGAAACAGAGATGCTGAGAAAGTAAGCGTTTGTTCAAAGTTTCACAGTTTGAAAGTGAGAAGCAGGATCCACATTTGTCACGCTATTGGAAAGAGCCAGTGGTTTCTGGTCTGGCACTGTCCAGGAGAACTTTGGTACAAAAGAAAGTATTTGGCCAACATGGCAGTCACTTGTCTCGTGGTTACTAAGCCCTTGAAGAGTGGCTAGTGGTACTGAGAAGCTGGTTTTTAAACTTTACTTCATAATAATTAAAAGACCCACACGTGGTTAATAGTCACTGTATTGGAGAGCTCAACTCTCGACCAATGGTGAGTTTCATCTTTGATTTCAAGCTGATCCTTGTCCCTGGGTGACTCAAGCTTGAGAGAACCGGTGGCAAAATTCTAGCTCAGGCCGTGGTTACAGAGTAGCAAACACCCTTTTCCCCAGATCCTTCATCCAGCATCCTCTTACCGGTGGATGGTGATGTCAATGGCCACTTGGCCTTGCTGTGGCTTTGACAAAGCAAATCTCTTTTTGCCCTGGGGCACCCCCAGCCCACCATCACACTCATTATAAAGTGTTTCCTAGGATTATAGTTGGCCAGTCACAAATTAACCCTAGTCTTTAAATAGGAGGATAGCCTTATGAAAGCTACTGAATTCCTAGAGTCTCCATTTCCCCATCTGTAAAAATGGGGAGAACGTAATTAGCTTTGATGGTTATTGAAATGAATGAGCTGATGTATAATGTAAGGCATCTCCTCCCTTTCTTAACATCCTTACCCTACCTTCCACAACATGATTCCTCTAAGATCTAGAAGCTTCCCACCTTTGAGGGTTGCTCAGACTATTCATGGATGATAAGGCACCTCACAGATCTGCCTTAAAGAGTATTTCCCCAAACGCCTTCCAGAGTTAAGAGTCCAGAATCCAAGAGCAATTGTATGGTCACCCACAAGCCAGCAGCCCCAGTGTTTCAGCTCTTACTTGCCTGAATCAGCTGGTCTCCCCACATGGGCTAGACCACACCAGCCACCTCACACTTGGCCTGAACAGAGACCACCTGAGAGGCCCCGCTGCCACCCACCACACCAACAACCCCATTCACACAATAGGGGCTCCTGCCCAGCCGAGCCCACAATGAGGATGTCTAAAGTAAAATTACTTTTGCTTTCATCAATATGATTGTCAATAAAAAGTTCTTATTCAGTCAGTGGATGTTTTAATTACCAAATGTCAAGCGCTGACACCTTCCATCAGCATTTTAATGGTCAAGAGAGACAGTCCTGAATGGAACCCCAGAAGAATCCCCAGCCCTCTCTTTCCCTAAAGAGGAGGGATCCCACCAGAACTCCTTGACACTAAATGCTTTGCATTCCCTTCTCAAATGTCTCTAAATGGAACGCCTCTCTACCTCTTGAAGAGCATCCATGTACCCCAAAGTTTTCTCGAGCCTGCTGGACTCTCCCCTGGTTCAATCTTCAATAGGAATTTGCAAGAACAGTTGACACCAGTTTACAGGCAATAAAGCAGAAAGACACTGAGGGCCAGCTTAGGGGGTCCTATGAGAGCCCCAGGGCACGGACCATGCCTGGGTCCACAGATGAGTCAGCTTTCTTGGGCCTCAGTCCCTACGCCTACAAAATAGTGAGTATCACACTCATCTCACATGAAATCATGTATGTGAAGAATATAGCTCAGAGCCTGCCTCCACGTATGGGAGAAACTGGTTTTGCTGTTGATGGTGCTATAGTTGTTATTATAAAGGAGACATTCATTGAGTCCTTTTTTGATTTCCCACTATATTCATCTTTATTCCTCTATGGTGCCATATGAGGCTTTCTTCACTTCATTCACTCATGTTTCATTGATTCTATTAATACTTATTGAATGCTTACCCTCAGGATGGGGATGCATGAAGAAAATGGGCAGGTCTCTATCCTCAAAAAAGTTGCAGAAGGAGAGATGAATATTTAACAAATGAGCACACATTCAAAAGCCACCACACACCCCACCACACTTTAAAATTGTGATGAGGGGACTTCTCTGGTGGTCCAGTGACTAAGACTCAGAGCTGCCAATGCAAGGGGCCTAGGTTCAATCCCTGGTCAAGGGAATGAGATCCCACATGCCGAAACTACGACCCAGCACAGCCAAATTAGTTAATAATTAATTAATTAGTTTCAAAAATTAAAATTAAACTGTGATGAATGCAATGATGGAAGAATCCAGAGCACAGGGGAGACTCACAGAGTATAAGTCAGAGGATCACAGGTTTTAAAATACTTTCAAGGATGATACTACGTTTCTGTAGGTACTTAGGAGTTCCTGGAGCAGCAGACAAATAACCAGCTCCCATGGTCTGGCAGAGTTTCCAGCTAAGATGGAACATGGACTAAGGGTTAGTTGAATTAATGAAGGGATGGCTGGCTGGATGGATGCTGACCTTGACTTGGCTTCTGGTCCCTCATTCTCGTACCTGCCTCTGTTCCCTGGGGGTTTGCCTTCATTTTCTCTGTTTTTCAACATCATCTTGGCCCCATCCCAAAGCTGTCTCAAGTCACAAACTGCATGACCTGGAAATGCCTCCTGGAATGCCATTTGTTCTGGAAAAAAAAACCTTCACAGACAACATTTTCCACTCTGCCCTCCCAGCTCTGCCTCCCCCATCCTTGCCAGAGTTGTCTCCACTTCTTCCAAGGGGAGTTTAAAAATGGAAAGTCACGTGCAAATGGAAACCTTGAGAAACCCAGTGCCTTGGAGAGATGACCATCTTCCCCAGGGAAGGTGGCTTATGCTGGAGTCATTTGTCTGCCCACGTTAGACCACAAGGTCTCAGGCAGGGAATTTTATGTCTCCTGGAGTGCTGAACACAGTGGAGGCCTCAACACACTGTAAATAACCCTGGGGAGGAGGCGACAATTGGGAACACTGGGAAAAACCCTGCAAAAATGTCCCCCCTGCATGCAGAGCCAGGATGCGGCTTCATTCTCAGTCCATGTCTCAGAGCATCCTGAAACCGCAGCCCTGGCCGAGCTGTCACACGGGGTCAAGGAACTTTATTTACTCCATTGGTAAAGACTGATTGGAAAAGATTCAGATGCTGGGAAGAGTGAAGGCAAAAGAAGAAGAGATGCTGTCTAACCATCTTCATTTATGAGATGGTTGAATGGCATCACTGACACAATGGGCAAGAGTTTGAGCAAACTCCGGGAGATGGTGAAAGGCAGGGAAGCCTGGCGTGCTGCAGTCCCTGGAATCGCAAAGAGTCAGACATGACCGAGCGACTGAACGACAACAACAGCAACAACAAAAAAGCAAGCAAGTCTTCTTCCCAGACAGAATGATGTAGGAACACTGGTACCAACAATCGCACAGCAGAGCAGACAGAGGACAGACCCATGCAGGCTGCAAAGAAAAAAGGCCAAACCCAGTGGGAAATCTCAGAGCTCATCTTAATGTGAATCTATGGGCCACCTGAGCTACACAAGCATCCTACCAGTGGTTCCCACTGCTCTGGGGAAGGCAGCCAGTTCAGCAGCCCAGCCCAGGGGCCCTGCCTCTGGGAGGAGAGAAAGCCTCTAACAGGTGTTAGAGCTTGGATCTGCAATGCGTTCACGCCATGCATGACCTTTAACAGGTGGGCGCATGAACATCTCTGAGTCCCAGCTTTGCCATCCTAGCAAGAGGCTCAAGGACTGTTGTGAGAACTTATCCTCCAGGGTAGGTTCGGAGGGCAGAACTGTAGCAACACAGCTAAGTCTCTGTTCTTGGGCGCTTCCATTCTAACTGGGGAAAAAGAAAAAGAGATCTTGCATGCCTAGTCCTGATAGTACTATGATAACAAATAAGGCAGGGGCAGGGGAAAGCAAGGCCAGAGAAGGTCTCTGAGATCACATGGCCTCGAAGAGAGACCTTGACAAAGTGAGGAGGCTGGGGCTGCAGCATTCCAGACAGGAGGGAAACGGCTTTGGTAGGGGTCTTCAGGGAAGATGGTCCCAGGATGTCTGAGAAGCAGCAGTGAGGCCAGGGTGGCCGGCAGACAAGCAAGGGGGATAGGGGCAGTGGTCTAGGTGGGAATGTGTAGAGCCCTGGACTTTGTGCATGAAATGGGAAGCCACATTCTCTTTGTGGGAGCAAAGAGAAATCAGTAGTATGATCCAGAAAGGGCCCTTCTGGTTACTGGGTAGAGATTAGCATACAGCGAGCACAGGGGCCCAAGAAGACGTCATCACAACTGTGCAGCAGGAAGCGATGGGGCACGAAGTGGAGGCACTGGTGGAGATGCGGAAGCAAGCAGACAGGTGACAAAACCTGAAGGCAAAGCTAAGAGGACCAGGTTAGATGCAGAGTAAGAAAAATCATCCAAGATGTCCCAGGGTTTTGATAACATCTAGGGAAGCACAGAGCACAAACCTGATTCTCAGTATACACTCAAGCCTTTCTCCCTCCCTGACCCACCTGCCAGCAGACACGCTGCTCAAGGAACAGAACACCCACGATGCCTCCTGGTTTCAGAAGCTTGAGACAAATGGGTAAGGCGAGAGTTTGAGGGAGAAAGTGGCAGAACCCAGGTTATCAGCAAATCCTGTCTTTGGGGCACCAGAGTCACAAACTCTCAGCTCACAACTTCAGAAGAAAGCAAATATGAGAGGGACACAGGTATGTGTGTCACAAGGAACACAAGGCTGTGTGATACAGGGCTGATTAGGGGTGAGAATGCGCTAGATCACTTCAGTCGTGTTTGACTCTGCAAAACCATGGACCATAGCCCTCCAGGCTCCTCTGCCCGTGGGGATTCTCCAGGCGAGATTACTGGAGTGAGCTGCCATGCTTTCCTCCAAGGGATCTTCCCAAACCAGGGATCGAATCTGCGTCTCCTGTGTCTCCTGCACTGCAGGCGGATTCTTTACCACCGAGCCACTGAAGAAGCCCAGAGGCAAGGATATTCTAATACAAAACCCTTCAAGGATTTGATTTTGTTCTATTTTTTTGTTTGTTTTTCAATATTTATTTATGTATCTATTTACTTATTTGGCTGTACCAGGTCTTAGTTGTAGCACATGGGATTTTTAGTGGCGGGATGTGGAATCTAGTACCCTGACCAGGGATCAAACCCAGGCCCCCTACATTGGGAGCACGGAGTCTTAGCCTCTGTACCACCAGGGAAGTTCCTTACTTTTGTTTTCAACTACCACCACCACCATCCCCAAATTCCATTATATGAATTGAGAAGAGTCTCTTTAAAACATTTAAGCAAAGGATATTCATCAAAGTATTATCAATAATGGAAAACTGGAAACAATCTAAATTTCAAACAATTAAGGATGCATTCAGTTTCTTACTTGAAAATGGCAAAAGAAAAGCACAAAGTAGAAAATAAAATTCACCATAATAGCCATACCTAGAAATAACCATAATGAAATTGCAGGCATTTATCTTTCCAGTTTTTTTTTTTCCTATGCATCTATTTGACCTTTTTGTTGTTGATATAAAATTGGGATCGTTCTGAATATACTGACTTATAATCTGAAATTTTTTCTAGATAGCAAATACTGTAAATATTTCTCAAGCCATCAAATACTGTTCTACAACATGTCATAATGATTTCATGGTGTTTCATTATTTGAATGAACCCTGATTTACATAACAGATTCCATATTGTTGTACAGTTCAGTCATTTCCAATTTTCCAACATACAAATAGTGTTTCGATATACAACCTTGTACATGAACTCTCATGAACATCTCTGATTATTTCCTTAAGGTAAGAGAATTGCCAAGACATGGAATTTCTGAGTCAAAGAGAATATCTTTTGAAGTTTTTGAAAATTACTGTCAAACAGCCCTCCAGAAAATTGGTACCCGTTTCTCCCCCCAGAGTAGGGAATGTGCATGTGCGTGCTATGACGCTATGTGTCGGTCTCTGCGACCCCATGCTCTTCTGCCCATCAGATTCTCCAGGCAAGAATGCTGGAGTGGGCTGCTATGCCCCCCTCCAGGGCATCTTCCTGAGCCAGGGATCGAACTCACAAGCCCCCATTTTCCTGCCTCTAAACCACCATGTACTATTAATTTTTTACCACTTTAATAGGAGGAAGCAGAAACTTGTAACTGATTTAATTAGTATCCCTTTGACCCCAACTTCAGCTAAACAAATTTCCACATGTTAAGTAGCCATTTGATTTTTCCCCCCTTTTTAATTCTAGGAATTGCCTGTTTCGGCCTTTTGTTTATATTCTTCATGCTGATTTTTGAGAGCTTATTAGACCCAAAGGCAATTTACAAGTTACTCCAAAAGACACCATGGGCCTGAGGACCAAAGATCACTTACATAATTTTGCCAATGTCTCGGCATCAGTGGACATCAATCAAACTCAGTGGACATGAGTTTGAGCAAGCTCTGGGAGATGATGAAGGACAGGGAAGCCTGGCATGCTGCAGTCCACAAGGTCGCAAAGAGTTGGACACGACTGAGCAACTGAACAGCAACAAGGGCCATAGTTGGCTGTCATAACTTGAGGTGGGAGATGCTACTGGAGAACTCTAGTCACTAGAGCTCAGGGATGTTGCTGAACACCCTACAATGCACAGGACAATTCCACACCCCTAGTACGTTTAGCTAAATCCAATAACAAGGCTTTTCTAACCTGATAGTCAAAGCAAAGGACCCCAGGTTGTTGAAGGGAGGAGCTGGGAACCAAGGCGTACACCATCGGTCACGTTAGAGACGGGGGAGTACAAGCCTGGCACTGTGGTCTCAATATGGCAGATGTTTGGCAACTCCATAGAAAGGAAAGGAAGTGGGCACATGCAGATATAACTGGCACTGTCGCTCCAACTTGCCAAGTTTCAAAAGAGTTCTTATCTCTCAGTAATGAAAGTGTCAATATGTGGCAGCGTAAGTCTCTGCAAGTTACCATGTTTGGGTTCCCTGCCTTAGCACTAAACCGAGAGAGAGAGGCTGGGACGAATTAGCTGGGCGGCTCATTTTAAAGGAGAGCTATACATAGTTGCCTTCTAGCACTGGTTGGCAGAGGGGCAACTGCTTAGGTTGGACGCAAAGCTGTTTTCCAAAAGGGAACTAAAATCTCCCTCCTGCAAGACTGTGCTTTGCCTGGCAGAGGTTCAGGCCTCCACATGTGGACCCTAGAAAGGAGACAGGAAGCCTCAGGGCCGGGATCCAATGATGGGTGTGGAGGCTCAGCAGAGGAGGGAAGGGCAGTAGGGGGGTGAGTTGGAGGTGCCCCACACCTGCTGGGCCACCAGGCAACAACCCAGGGTGCCCCACCCCTCCCATCAGAGACTTAACCCTGTCCTTTGTCCAGGCCATATTCCTCTGTCTGACTGACTGACTGTTCGTTCAGTGTTCCAGCCAGAACCCAGACAGGCTAGCCCAACAAGGCTAATTCATTTCTTCAAGCAGCCTTCCTGCTGCCTGCAACGGGCACAGCCCCCTTCTGGAGACATGACAGGCTGATCGTGGACACTCTGTTCTCTTGTTGGCCTGCAATGTGCCAAGTCCCTCTGAATCCAAAAGAGTGGGGTGGTGAGGGCTGTGTGGGTGCTGTTCCCCTCTCTTCAGAGCCCCTAGATTCTTCTGCATATCAAGATGGTGAACACAGGGGCTCAGGTCACGCCACCATTTAACTTAGCTGGAAGCGCCTGCGGCTAGTTCTGCCATATTGCAACCCACTCAGGATCCGCCTAGCCCACAGATGTCCTCTGAGTTTGGCCTTTGTGATGAGGCTGAATCTACTCAATCAGAACCCACCTGGATTATCCAGCTCCACGGTGGCCGTCTTTGTCATTCAAGCCCTGCTTAGACCAGGAGACCTTGCTTGTGCTTCCTGAGTTGACCTTTCCCTGTGTCTTGCTTCACCCGGGCTCAACCATCATCTCTGCACCAACAATCTCCAAGCCCAGAGTCTCAGTCACTGTGCTAAGAGGTCTACTTGACAGGCGTGCCCTCAGACATTAGTGTGGGAATAACCTGACAGTAATTTTTCCGTTGGTTAGTTTAACATCATATGCATACTATTAAGAGAATTCTAAAGGATTCAGCCAGGCAATCAATCCCAAGGGAAATCAACACTGAATATTCACTGAAAGGACTGATGCCGAAGCTAAAGTTCCTATACTTTGGCTACTTGATCCAAAGAGCCGACTCACTAGAAAAAACCCTGATGCTGGGAAAGACTGAGGGCAGGAGAAAAGGGAGAAACAGAATGAGATGGTTGGATGGCATCACCAACTCTATGGACATGAGTTTGAGCAGACTCTAGGAGATACTGGGACTGGGAAGCCTCATGTGCTGCAGTCCATGGGGTCACAAAGAGTCAGACATGACTGAGTGATTGAACAACAATGAAAGAATCAAGTGTTCTGATCTTATGTGTATAGCTCAAGAAATATGTATATAGCTCTACCCCGATGTAACTCAGCCAAATCTAAACACAAAACCCTTCCCAAGAAAGCTCTTTAACGCATTCTTCCCGATCACTGCTAAAAGTGACCACTATTTGATTTCCACAAGCATTGATTCATTTTGCTTATTTCTAAACTTCGTGTAAAGGGAATCCCATAGAATATTGTCTTTTGTGTCTGTCTTCTTTCACTCAACATAATGTCCATGACACATGCATTAACTTCACTGCTGGCACTAAGGGCCAAAGAATTTAGTGATTTCTATTCTAGAACATCATTTGTGCTTTCAAGTTGTGTTCCTAGGGGACCGACGACTCCCACGAAGCAGGGGAAGGTGGGGCAGGAGGGTATGGAGAGAGTGAGTTAAGCTCTGGTTCGTCTGCTGAAGCTGTTTATATGTTACACACAAGGGGCTTCCATTAAGCTTTCTCTTGCCTAAAGAGTTCTAAGGCCAAAAGACAACACAGTGATATTAATAGAAGCTGATCAGGTTTCTCTCCAAACACACTGTATTTCTCTGCTCCTTTGTCAAAAATAGAGATAGAAGTTAGATTTTTAAAAAACTAAGGCCAGGAATTCCCTGGTGGTTCCGCAGTTAAGACTTTGCCTTCCAATGCAGGTGTGGGTTCAGTCCCTGGTTGGGGAGCCAAGATCCCATATGTCTTGTGACCAAAAAACCAAAACATAATATGGAAGCAAAATTGTGAAAAAACAAAACTCAGTAAAGACTTTTTAAAAATGGTCCATGTCAAAAAAAATCTAAAAAAAAAAAAAAACCCATCAAGATCAACACACTTTGGATATCTGGATGATTCCAGGTGACAAAAAAAAAAAAAAGCCATCTTTCTTTAAGTATCCTTATTCTTATCATAAGACCAGAAGACCTCCAGCCCCAACCCTCTTGACAGCAAGAATGGGATCTGAGAAACTTAAAATATAAGCTGCCAATCCTCACCCCACACCCTGCTATGGGGTCCATGCCCTGGCCATTGGGTGGGGGAGCTTTCTAATGGCCACGTCTGAACACTAATATTAATAGATGCGTATGTTGCCAAGGAAGGCATAGGATAGGATAGGATAGGACAGGTCAACATGGGATTGTTCACAGTCAAGGAGCAGCACCTATATAACACGTGTCAAGGCAGCTCATGTCAATTTCTCTTCTTTGCACAGGTTCAGGGTCTTTGCAGGAGTCAGACATTGGCCTGTTGAAGGCACAGGGGAGGTGTGGGGAACAACTCAATTAAGAGCAAAGGCTGCAGGTTGAAAAGAGCAAACCTAAGACTTGCTGTAAAGCCCTTGGCTCTCAGTCTTACCCTCAGGGGAGAGGGGCATGGGGAAGGGGGTAGTGGGCCAGGCTCTGATTCTGACCCAGACCCTGGTGGGAGACAGACACACATTTTGACAAACACTCTTCCCCTAATTTTGAAGTCCCTGTGGATTGCAAGGGAAATTTAATCCATATGTCTCTGATTCATTTATACTAAACTCATCAACATGTTGTTTCGTAAGAGCCGTTTTGTGTCCAAGAGCCTTTTTTTTTTTTTAAGAAAAAAAAAAAGCTCTTAAAACCCCAGGGTTTTTTTCTTTGAAACAGGAAATCATACGCTGCCAAGAGAACAGGAACTTGAACCCTTAGAGGGTCAAACTGGGTTCAAAGCTGCTGCTTCCCCAGAGACCTCAATCAATTGGAGGAGTGTTCACTGCCCCCTCGCCCCGCTCACCTCCCGGGGAGGCAGAGATACTAAAAGCGGCCAAATTAAAGCAGGAGAAGCAGAGGTGGGGAGGCGGGGGTAGAAGCAGTTGGGCTATGTCAGGGTCACACTGCTCTCTTCACAGCCAAGGCCGTGCTCCTCGGAGCCCACAGAGCCCTGCAGGAGGGAGAGAATGCCGGCCAGGAGTTCCGTTCTGCTTCATTAGAAGTAGCATCTTGACTCAAAACAGAATCCCTACAAGCAGGTTCCTCTGGAAATGGCCCAGGGCCCCTGGGGCGGAGCTGAGTCGTGGGTTTTGGCAAGGTCTCTGGAACGGCAGTGAACTTGGAAGGTCCAGACCAGATGGATGGAAGGATGAGCTCTGCTCTGGCTTCCCCTCCCCCCTCGGATGCACCCCTCACCTTGCTGAGTCTTCCCTAAGGTTTCATATCCACAAAGACATCTCTCTGTCCCTGGCCTGGTGAAGCTGAAGGTTATCAAGGGGACAGAAAAAGAGCAGGTTGATTTCCTTAAACCTCGGAGATGCCTTTCAATGCAGACAGGGATCCTGAGAGATACCTGCTGGGCCACCCTAAGCTCGGGCCAGCCTGTGGCCAGGCACATTCTCTCCTCAACAAGGAGACCATAGAATCAAAGCATGAGCAGGGGCCATTATGGGAATGTGCACAGTCCGCACACAGCACAGTCGGATAATCTATATTTCAGAGGTTTACAATCCCTGACGGCTTCCCTAGAGAGCAAGAAGGGAATTTAGCGTGAATGCTTATGTTAACTAATTCAAGGGTCAAAGGATAGAAAACAAGGTATGTGTGTGTGTGTGAAGTCGCTCAGTCGTGTCCGACTCTTTGCGACCCCATGGACTGTAGCCCACCAGGCTCCTCCGTCCATAGGATTCTCCAGACAAGAATACTGGAGTGGGTTGCCGTTTCCTTCTCTAGGGGATCTTCCCGACCCAGGGATCGAACCCAGGTCTCCTGAATTGCAGGCAGATGCTTTAACCTCTGAGCCACCAGGCAAGGTAGTCAATGTCAAATAGAACAGAGGCAACTTTAGTGCAGCAGAGAAGCCACAGCTGATACGAAACTCCAATCCTCTCCTCTTCCTCGTATCTTTAAAAATACTTATTTATGTATTTATTTATTTGGCTGTGTCAGGTCTCAGTCGTGGCATGTGAGATCTATGTGTCATGTGGGATATTTTCTTGGGTGCACAGATTCTGACAGTGGCATGTGGGCTTAGTTGCTGCACAGTGCATGGGGTCTTAGTTCCCTGACCAGGGGTTGAACCTGCATCCTCAGCATTGGAAGGTGGATTCTTAACCACTAGACCACAAGGGAAGTCCCTCTTCTCTTCATCCATTGAAAAACAGGCTTAAAGTCAAACATCACCAACATAAGAGATGGGGCTTCTGGAAACAGGAGCTCCATTACTCATAGTCAAGGAAGCCTATTATAGTGGGTAAGATGGATTGCTAATATTCTCTTTCCTTGCTCCCCAGACTCACTGATGCTCAACTGGTGGGGGGTGACCTGCTTTTGGTAGGGTGACATGCAGAGACAGTAATGAGGACAGTTCCAACCCAAGAGAGAGAGAATGTTTCCTTGCACCCCTGTCATCTACCACGAGAAGAGCAAGCTCTACCCCTTCAGCTGGGGCTCCAGAATGAGATATGTGGACAAGAACAGGACCGACCCCATGGGGCAAAACTCAGCAGAACTCAGCTGGAATTAGCCAAACCCCAGCAAACTCACAGGCATTTGTTTCTTATTAATAACTACTGGTTAGAAGCAACTGAGTTTGGGGATGTTTGTTACCTGGCGTTATACAGCAATAGCTGACCAAGACACATGACTATAGTCCCTAATGACTAGACTATAAGACATCAGTTGGGTCAGCTCTGCCTTCTATACAGGACCTGTCCTGTGGGCTAGTCTTCTTCCTTAAAAGTGGTCTGCATGGCAGTTGAATCACTATGTTATTATTGGTTTATTACTTCATTCCAAAACATCTATTGAATTAAACTGGGCTGGCCACTGGGAATGCAGAGATTAATTAGGACATGGCCATGTCCTTGGGGAACTTACAGGTTACATGACAGACAGTCACATTGAGAAGAGAGACAATGGTAATGACAGAACAAGTCTAGGACCCTGAAGCTCTGCAGTCTAGGAAGCTCACCTAAGTGAGGCCTTGAGTGAAGTACAGGAGTGGGACAGAGGGTGACTGCAGAAGCCTTCACGGTAGGAATGGTGTCTGAGGCCTAAATCCTAAGACATAAGCAAGACTGTTCTCTGTGCAGAGCTCTGCCAACAAATCACACTTTTCTAAATCTTTGGAGCAGCTGCCCAGTTTCATCACTGTAGATTTAGCCATGAATGCCTCCTTGGTTTATGTGTTCAAGCACTCCCCTTGAGCACCTACTATGTGCCAGACCTGCACTGTCTGATTCCATAGTAAGCACCTGAAAGCTGATTAGTCTAAGTTGCAATGTGCTATCATTATAAAAACACACTGGATTCCAAAGACTTAGTACAAGAAGGAAAAGGATTTAAGATATCTCATCTATTTTTTAAAATATGTTTTTATGCAGATCATTTTTAAAGTATTGGATTTATTACAATATCACTTATGTTTCGTGTATTTGTTTTTTGGCTTCGAGGCCCAGCTTCTTGACCAGGGATCAAACCAACACCTCCTGCATTGAAAGGCAAAGTGTCAAGCGCTGGGCCACCAGGGAAGTCCCTCATTAATATTTTAAAATTAGACACATGTTGGAATGATAATATTTTGAATGGGTGCGTGCTCAGTCATGTCTGACTCTTTGGGACCCATTATACTAGCTCTCTAGGCTCCTCTGTTCATGGGATTTGCCATGCAAGAATACTGGAATGGGTTGCCATTTCCTACTCCAGGGGATCTTCCCAACCCAGGGATCAGACCCGAGTTGCCTGCATTGGCAGGCAAGTTCTTTACCACTGTGCCACCAATATTTTGGACATGTAGAGTTAAATAAAAAACATTATTAGAATTCATTTCACTTGTTTCTTTTTGCTTTTTAAAAAATATGGCTATTAAAAACTTAAAAGTACATACATGACCCTCATTATATTCAATAAGATGGTGCTGTGCTAGATTCTAGACCGAAATCAAGCCACACACACAGGAGAATCCCCAGGGGGGCTTTTGAAAAAATTCTAATCCCCAGTGTACCCCTAGACCAGGTGCCAAGGGGGGGCATCCAGGCATCAGTATTTTATTAACTCCCCAGGTGATTTCCCCTGGAGAAGGAAATGGCAACCCATGCCAGTACTCTTGCCTGGAGAATTCCATGGACAGAGGAGCCTGGCAGGCTACAGTCTATGGGGTCACAAAGAGTCAGACACGACTGAGTGACTAACACACACAACTCACACAGGTGATTCCAGTGTGCAGACAAGTGCAGGAACCACCGTTCTAGCAAAATGCCAGAGAAAGGCACAGCCCTCTCGCCACGCAGTGGGGACACAGACGCGGCCACTGGGTGTCACTGTCAACAGGGAAAAGCACAGCGCGCTGGGTCCTCGGGGTGGACCGTTGACCTCTCTGAGCCCGTTTTCCACAAGCGTCTTCTCCTGGGACCCATGGGATCAACGGGACTGACCTCTCCCTGGCCAACCAGAGAGCGGCTTTTCAGAGCTCTAGCCTGAGCTCACCCAGAGCCAGGCCGCCTGACTATCCCTGCACTTCAACGACCTTCTGGCTGTTGACTTCGCTCCACCTGAGGAGACCTAGCTCATCACATTATCCAGTCACAGAGAGGTTTCCAGTAGTGGAACACACACACACACACACACAGCTTATAATTACTCTGCCCACACGGTTCATCTATTAACTGAGGCTCATGTGAAGATACTGTAACAATTAACCTGACTCAGCAAGTTCCCCAGAGGCAAAGTGTGAGCCCCAGGGAGCCAGGAAATGCATCTGTGCACGGAAGCCAAAGAGCGGGCCCTGCAGACTCAGCAAGGTTCACCAGCTGAAAAGTAGGAGGTGGGGGCTCCACAGGGTCACTCAGTGGCCTCAGGGGGAGTGTCAGGAGGGGTGTTCCAGGGGCTGCTCTGCTCTTCCTTGCACAGTGGTCCCACGGAGTGCCCCTTGCTAGAGGCGCCATCCCTGAAATGAGTTCCTGCTGTCACTCAAGACCTCGGCTCCTTGGCCACAGAAAGCACCACAAAAAGTGGGTGCAAGGACTTCCCTTAGTTAGGGGAAGTGGGTCAGACTCTGTGCTCCAGGGGGAGGGGAGGGAGGCTCAAGAGGGGATGAGTCTTTTCTCTGTGTCTGAGTCTCCCTTGTTGCCCTGCAAATAGGTTCATCAGTATCATCTTTCTAGATTCCATGCATATGCATTAATATACAATATCTGCTTTTCTCTTTCTAACTAACTTCACTCTGTGCTCTAGGCTCCCCTCATTAGAACTGATTCAAATGCATTTCTACCATATGCAAAATGGATAGCCAGTGGGAATTTACTCTATGATGCAGGGAGCTCAAACCAGTGCTCTGTCACAACCTAGAGGGGTGGGATGGGGTGGGACAGAGGAGGGAGGTTCAAGAGGGAGGGGACATCTATATACCTATGGCTGCCATGTTGATGCATGGCAGAAACCATCACAATATTTTAACTATCCTCCAATTAAAAATAAACTAAAATTTTAAAATAAATAATTTTTAAAAGGGTGTGTGTGTGTGTGTGTGTGTGTGTGTGTGTGTGTGTGTATAAAATATTGTAAAGCAATTTTCTTCCAATTAAAACATTTTTTGAAAAATTAATCAAAACAATAAAAATAAAAAGCTTCCATGCTCCCAGTGCAGGGGGCATGGGTTCCATCCCTGATCAACGAACTAGATCCCATATGCCACATGGTGAGGCCAAAAAATAAAATGCACATTCCCATTCATTAAAACTTTTTTTTTTAAGTGTAGGCAAGAAGGAGCTGGAAGTGGATGCAGCCATGAAAAAGCCTGGGCCCTGATGAGACGTCCCTCCCATGGTCAGCAGGACAGATGAGAGAAAACAAAACCAGGCAACACCCACAGACTGATGGGGGAGTCTCAGAAGGAGGCACCCCACATCAGCATCATCAGAGCCCCGGGGACATCAGACTCAGGAAAGGGTTATGACTGACCACAGTTAGGGCTTCCTGAGTGTATACCAAAGCCATGCCGCACCCTTTAAGGGCTTCCAGGTTACTATGTATACATTAGACTTCAATGAAGCTGCTTAAAAAAACAGTGCTAAGATGTGCTGTGCTGTGTGTGCATGGTGTACTCAGTCATGTCTGACTCTTTGTGACCCCAGGGACAGTAGACAGCCAGGCTCCTCTGTTCATGGGATTTCCCAGGTGAGAACACTGCAGTAGGTTGGCATTTCCTCTGCAGGGGATCTTCCTGACCCAGGGATCAAACCCCCGTCTCCTGCGTCTCCTGCATTGGCAGGCAGATTCTTTACACTAGTGTCACCTGGGAAGCTGTATGAGGCGTGGATAAGACCTGAAACTTTTGAGGATCTGATTTCCCCAGCTGTAAATTGAAGAAAATAAAAATACCTGCCTCAAGGGGTGGTTGTGAGAAAAGCCAGCAAAACACTTAGCCTAGCGACTGGCTTGAAAGTATCAGCTCCTATATTTATTATAGCAATAATAATAATGATTTTTACTATCATCATAATAATAAGTATAGCAATACTATGAGGCAATAAATTAAGAGACATGACAGACTTCTTATTATCCTCTGTACCCGTGTCATCTGCCCTGAGAAGAACATGCTCTGTCCCCTCACTGGGGCCCCAGAGTGAGAAACACAGAGTGTGGTAATAGTAGCAATACAGTACTAATAGTAATAATATAATAACAGCAGTAACAATAAGAGCATGTAGTAACAGCAAAATATATAAATGTTAGTATATATAAAGTAATATACATATATCTGCATAAAAACCTTATATAATAGTATAAAATTCAGTAGTAAAATAAAAGCAATGCCATTATGTCAGTAACAATTGTTATTGTTAAGCTAGAGCATCATGGAAGGGCTTCCCTGGTGCCTCGGCCAGTAAAGAATCCACCTACAGTGCAGGAGACCCAGGTTCCATTCCTGGGTCAGGAAGATCCCCTGGAGAATAGAATGGCAACCCACTCCAGCATTCTTGCCTGGAGAATCCCCATGGACAGAGGAGCCTGGCAGGCTACAGTCCATGGGGTCGTAAAGAGTAGGACACAGCTGAACAACTAAGCGTGTGTGCACACACGCACACACACACACACACACACACACACACACACACGAGCATCATGGAAGCTGTCAGGCCACGCATGGACTGTGAAACAGGCAGCCTACATGAGCTAGAATTTATCATTCAGGGAACTTGGACGTGGTTGCTATCTTGGAAAGCCCTGCAGCAGAAGATGGCTGAGAACGCAAGTGTTAGACAGGGCTTAGTCCTGGCTTGCCTACCTTCTAGCTGTGTGACCTCAGCCAGGCTTCTTCCCCACTCTGACCTTCAGTATCTCCATGTATACAACAGAGCTAAATCTATTTACCACCCCTTAGAGTTCCTTTGAGGATCTAGTGGGAATACTCATGTTCTGTGCCAAGCACAGTTCCTAGCACAAAGCGATTCAAGAAAACTGGCTAGTTGCATCTCTGTGGCAGCTGACATCACCATCAAGGCTTAGGCCACGTGGGCCATGGCTGCGGGCTGAGTGACATTTGAGCTGTCCTTAGTGTGATGTGGTGGGAGGAAGTTGGGTCTGGAAACCAACACGCCTGCATTCAAATCTTACTCTACCACTTCCTGGCTGCTTGCCTGGAGGCCAGTTCCTCAACCTTCCTGAGCTCCATTATCTAAAAAAATAATTTAATAACCAAGAGCCTTAAAAATACATATTATTTAACCCAACTACTCCATTTCTAGAAATTTAGCCTAGGGAAATAATCAGAGATTTATGTACAATGACGTCTGATGGCACATTTTTTAAAATAGGGAATAACTTAAATGTCTAACATAGGAGATTAATTACATTATAGTGCATCCAAATGATGCAATACTGTTCATCCATTAAAAAACATGTGTCAAAGACTATTTAAAGACACAGGGGAAATGTCCATGACATCTTATTAAGAGAAAAGAATGGCTTACAAAGCTAGCTGTGTCACTGGGAGCCGTGGGATCCCTTGGATGAACTAAAGAAAGATGCTCACTTCTCATGGACTCTGCTGCTTACCCATCTGCAGCCTCGGGCCCCTGCCCTTGAGCAGGGCGCAACCTGCACCACTGGAAGGGCAGCCCTTCCTGCTTCCCCTAGGATTGATACCCACACAAAAGCCCTTCATGAAACACAAGTCAGCTTATGTCTTCCCCTGCCTTATACCCCTCCCAAGCTCCCTACTCACTCAGAATGGCTGCCAGAGTCTCCACCGTGGTCCCACATAACCTCACTGACTTCATCTTCCATATCCCTCCCACTCCCTCCCTCCCTGCTAGCCACACTGTCCTCCCTGGTTTTTGAACATGCTGTTCTTTGCACTGGAATTTTCCTCTGAATTATGCATTTCTGCCAGAAATACTCTTCCCCAGCTATCTACAGGGCTCCCAACTTCACCTTTGTCAGATTTACCCAAATGACTCAAATTATACTCTTTCAATCAGGATTTCTTTCTATAAACATCTTATCAAAAACTGTAGACTCCTCCCAAACATTCTGACCCCCTTCCCAACTCTATTTTTTTTCCTTAAGCACTTACCACCATATGACATTTTATGTATTTTGCTTATTTATTGAGTGGTTCATTTCCCCCCTCCTCTAAATTGAGATCCCCAAAGTGCAGGGGTTTTTTGGCTTTATTTTGGTTACTTCTATATCCCCAACATTGAAAACAGTTCTTGGTATATAATAGGTATTTAATATATTTCTATTGAATGAATGAAGTGGCACAGTGGAATCCAATGTTGATTTTCTATAAAGAAACTCACAGATAGGAATTATCTCAGGGTAGTGGGAAAGAACAGAACTGTTACTCTTTTTTGTGCTTCTCAGTATTTGCAAAATTGCTTCAAAACTATGTATTACTTTAGCCTTCAAACCAAAAAGGAAAAGCCATGGCTCTGGTTTTCCATAGGTATAACCAGCTGACCTCACCACCCAGTAGGCAAGCATTGACTCCCCTCCCCACAACAGACTTGACATTACAGAAGGCAAGCCAGGGTCCGGATCGTTTTGGAGCTCACAACAGAGAAATAAAGGGATGTCCATTTTTTAACTGAAATCTGTGGTTCTTCCCAGGTGGCTCAGTGGTAAAGAATCTGCCTACCAGGGCAGAAGCCAGAGGAGACGAGGGTTTGATCCCTGGGTCGGGAATATCCCTCGGGGGAGGAAATGGCAACCCACCCCACTATCTTTTGGGAGAATCCCATGGAGAGAGGAGCCTGGTGGGCTACAGTCCATGAGGTCGCAGAGCTGGACACGACTGAAGCAACTGAACACGCATGCACACATAGTTGATTCGCAATATTGTGTTACTTCAGGTATACAATAGTGATTCAGTTATACACATATAAATATCTATATTATATACAGATACCTATTCTTTTTCATATTATTTTCCATTATGGTTTGTCATAGGATATTGAACATAGTTCCCTAGGCTATGCAGTAAGTCCTTGTTATTTGTCTCTTTTATATATAATAGTTTGTATCTGCTAATCCCAAACTCCTGTTTTATCCCTCCCTCACCCTCTTTCTCCTTTGGTAGCCATAAGTTTGTTTTCTATGTCTGTACCGTTTTTTTTAAATGATTGGGATTAGTTGCTTTACCCTACTGTGTCAGCTTCTGCTATAGAGCAAAGTGAACGAATCAGCTATATGTACACACATATCCCCTCTTTTTTGGATTTCCTTCCCATTTAAGTCACCACAGAGCCCTGAGTAGTGTTTTCTGAGCTATACAGTAGGTTCGCATTAGTTATCTATTTTATACATAGTAGTGTATATGTGCAGGTTTCCCTGGTGTCTCAGTGGCCAAGAATCTGCCTGCCAATGCAGGAGATACGGGTTTGATCCCTGGGTCAAGAAGATTCCCTGAAGAAGGAAATGGCAACCCACTCCAGGATTCTTGCCTGGGAAGTCCCATGGACAGAGGAGGCTGGCAGGCTACAGTCCATGGGGTTGCACAGTCAGACACAACTGAACAGCTACCACGTCACTAGGCGACCCCAGTAGGAAATTCTAATGCAAATCCAGCCATGGTCATTTTCCTTCCATCTAAGACACGGCAGCCATCCCTCTCCAGCCACTCTCAGGTGTACAAATACCGAACAGATAAATAAACCCACAAAGCGACCTGCTGCGAACACTCAGCCTTGCGCTGTCTTCCCGCCCCTCCTCCTCTTCCCTCTCCTCTCATCATCCCCACAGCCACTGCCACCCACAAGCCCCAGGCACCAGAGGCTGCAAAGTCTCCTTCCTCACCACTGCCCCCTCCTCTCCCTTCCTCTCAGGTGGCCAGCTCATAGCCTCCAGCCCGGACGACTCGAATACATCCCTCCCTTCACCGCTCCTCTCAGCGCCTGGTGCACAACAGTGCTCAAGGCATCTGACCAAGATTCTCACCTAAAAAAAAACACAGCAACCCAGCACCCATCACAAGACAGTTGCTGACATCTGAACTCAGTGCCCATGCTTCCTCTCTGATCTGTGACCCAGAGACAAGCCAGAGGCACAGTCTTTGCTGCGATGTCTGCCATAGCTCTGAAAGGGGAACAGAGGTAAACTGGGAACTGGCTTTACTACCTGCAGACTATCCTGATCAACAAAAAGAGGCCAGCGTGCGAGCTTGCTCAGTCATGTCTGACTTTTTGTGACCCCATGGACTAGAGCCTGCCAGGCTCCTCCATCCATGGGATTCTCCAGGCAGGAATACTGGAGTGGGTTGCCACGCCCTCCTCCAAGGGATCTTCCTGGCCCAGGGATCGAAGGAGTGTCTCCTGCATTGCAGGCAGATTCTTTAATGCTGAGCCACTGGGGGAAGTCCTAAAGGAGGCCAGACTTCTTGCTAAACAGATGCCTAGAAAGAAACTTTAGAAAGACTAGCCTGCTTGATGGGAAATGGAGCAGATTCGTAGTGTCTTAAAGTTCAGGGAGGAAATTAGCAGCAATGGCCAATGTATGCCACCACATAATATCACCACAGATGAATTGGCAGTGGATAACTAAAGCCCTGTGTTAAGAAGGATTCAGTGTCTGAGCTCAAAGCTAACAGTGCTGTAATCAATTAGTGATGCTGCCATGGGCACAAGGGTGGGGAGATCACACAATTCTGACTCGTAGCTGTGGACTGGAGGGAAGGGGTAAGTGGTCCTTGGGCATGGCTCTTAGATTCTTTTTATCTCCACGGCTCTCCTGCCAGAGGAGTATCTCCCAAATTGTGAGCAATTCCCAGTACGCTAAAATCCCACCCTGTTCTGCCCTACTCAAGAGAGCGCCTCAGAGTGCAAGTTAGTCAAAGCACCATGAATCTGGCCTAATTTAGCTCATTTTATTTTATCTCGATGTAGATCATTTTTTTAAGTCTTTATTGAATCTGTTACGGTATCACTTCTGTTTTATGTTTTAGTTTGTCAGCCGTGAGGCACGTTGGATCTTAGCTCTCTGACCAGAGGTCAAACCTGCACCCCTTGCACTGGAAGGTAAAGTCTTAACCACTGGACCACCAGAGAAGTTCCCTGCCCTCATTGACTGAACAAAGTAGGTCATCTGCAAAAGTCTACATTTTAATACTGCTAACAAGTTATATGCATATCATTTCACAGTGAATCATACATCACAAGGAGGCCAATAAGAACCACAGGTCTAAGACATCCTCCTGTCTTATAAAGATGTAGCAAGTCAAGGCATGGTGTCCTAAGCATCTCACGTCCTCTGTGCCCGCCGCCCTGACCAGTCTCAAGCTCCTCATCAGACAGGCAATCTCACCCAGGCAATGATGACAGACAGGTCAGATGAAACCCAACCACCAGCACTGCGGTGTTAACCTCTGAGGACTGGACCACAGCTCTAGTCACTGAGCTTCCAGGGGTAAATCTGGTCTTGTCCTGCTCCAGCATCGGGTGGGTGACGGCATTCCTTGGCCCGTGGCCACATCTCTCCAACGCTCAAGACCAGCACCTTCAAATCTCTCTCTGCTGCACCTGTCTCCTCCTGTGTGTAGAGTCTCTGTCTGCCTCTCTTCTGTTTCTTTCTCAACTTTGTTTATTTTTGGCTGCACTGGGTCCTCGTTGTTGCTTGGGGGCTTTCTCTAGTTGTTTCGAGTGGGGACTGCTCTCTAGTTGCAGGGTCTGGGTTTTCATTGCCGTAGCTTCCCTTGTTGTGGAGTACCGGCTGTAGACCACGCAGGCTTCAGTAGCTGTGGTGCATGAGCTTAGCTGCCCCACAGCACGTGGAATCTACCCAGACCAGGGATCGAACCCATGTCCCCTTCATGGGCAGGCAGATTCTCAACCACTGGACCCAGGGAAGGCCTCTCTGCCTCTCTTTTAAAAGGATACATATGACTTCATTTAGGACTCTCTTCCGTGAGTGAGTGAGTGAGTGAGTGAAGTTGCTCAGTGGTGTCTGACTCTTTGCGACCCTGTGGACTGTAGCCCACCAGGCCCCTCCGTCCATGGGATTCTCCAGGCAAGAATACTGGAGTGGGTTGTCATTTCCTTCTCCAGGGGATCTTCCCAACCCAGGAATCGAACCCAGGTCTCCTGCATTGCAGGCAGATGCTTTAACCTCTGAGCCACCAGGGAAGCCCTCTTCCATAATCCAAGTTAATTTCCTCATCTTAAAATCCTTAATTTAATCACATTGGCAAAGATTCTTTTCCCTTAGAAAAGTAACAGTTACCGGTGTCAGGGGCAATGACCTGATATTTGTGTCTGTGTGTATGGGAGCGGAGGTGTCATTATGCTACCTACCACAGAAGGTAAAACCAAATGTCACTCTACTTCAATGTAAACATAATTTTTTTTCCCCTTGATAAAGAATCCAAACAGATGGGGAAGCATTTTCTAGCAAGAGGAACCTCCTTCTGTATCACAAAGTCAAATGTCTATTATCCTGGAGAAAGTCAGTTCTCCAGGGAATTAGAAACAAGGAAGGAAGAAAGGGAGGGTATCACCAGCAGACGGGCAGCATGACAGGGGAGCAGAGAAGGGAAGCATCCAGAAGAGACACTTTGAGAGGACCTACTATGTGCTGGCAGCCTGCTAGGTGTTCCATCTGCCCTTACTCCTCTTCTCATCCCTATGAGCAGGCATCTGTTTCTCTACTTCACAGATGAGGAAACTCAGCTCTGCAAAGGCAAATAGCTTGGCCATATCTCACAGCTCATAAATGGCTGAGTCAGGATGTAAATAGGCTCTGTCTGCATCTAAAAGTCACTATAGCGGCTCAGTGGTAAAGAATCTGCCTGCCAGTGCAGGAGACACAGGTCAAGAAAGATCCCACATGCCACGGAGCCCCTAAGCCAGTGCGCCACAACTCCTGAAGCTCACTTGTCCTAGAGCCATGCTCTGCGACAAAAGAGGAGAGAACGGAAATGGGAAGTCCACGCACTGCAACTAGAGAGTAGACCCCAACAGACTCAACTAGAGAAAGTCCACATAGCAATGAAGACCCAGTGCAGCCAAAAATAAAAACAGTAATTAATTTAAAAAAAGAATGCTGTATCCATTAAATGCCATAGTTATTCATTAAAAAAAGAAAAGTCACTACAGGGAACTTCCCTGCTGGGCCCATGGTTAAGAATTTGCCTTGCAATACAGGGGAGGAGGATTTGAATTCTGGTCGGGGAACTAAGATCCCACATGCCGTGGAGCACATAAGAAGGCCATCTGCGGCAACTACTGAAGCCCAGATGCTCTGGAGCCACAGTGAAAGATCCTGCATGATGCAATGAAGACCCAGCGCAGCCAAGTAAATAAACAATTTTAATAAGGAAATATATTTTAAAAGTCACCACAGTATGTCTGGAGATGCTCGCGATTATCCTGGAGTCAGGGCTGTGACCGTGACCGTGGCCATCCGGGCATCACCCCCATGGGTGCCCTGGACCAGAAGACAGGACCATTGCTGCTGACTCAGTAAGGATCCCTTTAACCCTCTCTGGGCTTCAGTATTTCTGTTATAAAGTTAACATGAGCTCCCTGCTAGCTAGTGTAAGGAGCTATCATTCACTGCCTGCCCTGCCAGCATGCGGTGGTATCACCCCTCGCATCTCCACAGGAAACTGAGGACGGGGGAGGGCAGACAACCCCAGGCAAGGTCACCATCCTGGTGGATCCAGGATAACATGGAACCCTCTCCAGCTCCAAATCCCTAGCACAAGGAGAGGATGAGCTTTCATTCGTCTGCAGGGACACCATGTGACTCCCTGGAAACTCCCTGGAAAAGGCCAGCAAAGTGGGCTCTTTTGCTGCAGGCTTCAGAAGAAAGTGAGCTGTGGAAAGGTTCTTGGGAGAGAAGAAAAGGTATCCTCCAGCAGCATCCCCAAAGCAGATCCCTGTCAGCCTCCAGAAAATGCTGGGAGGAAGAATGAGATCACACCCCTAAAAGACTGCACTTTCCCAGAAAGAAAGCTGATGACATGAAATGTGAGCCACCCACCCCTACTCCAGGGTTGGGCAGGGCACAGAGTAGGAAATCAGCCCCTGGGGGACTATCTGCTGCCCCCTCCTCTCCCGCAGCTGTTCACTGACTGAGCAACGCCCCGGTGCCCTGCAGATGTGGAAGCACCTTTCTAAACACTTGATTTACTCCCAGGTGACAACTTAAGGCAGTGGGAAGATTACAGCTCAGTGTTTTCCATCATTATGAATTATTATTATTGCTTAGATTAAATCTGTCTAAGTCCATCATAACAGAATGAGTCTGATTGGCCCGATTCTCCTTAGAGAATTATTAGTGGAAATTTTAATGGCTAAATGAAGGTAGATGTCTCATAGATCTCACTTAGACAAGAGTGGCTCCCTAACTCCCATTACCTGAGAGTTGTGGACACACCCCAATTGACACCACTCTGAGCTGGTGTTGCCAGTACCTGGCCCCCAAGGTCCAGACTCTACTTCCACTGACATTAAAGCACTGCAAGAAGAAAGGATGGGAGCATCTCATTTTTTCTTGAAAGAGAAAGAGACTCTAAGTTGTCTTTGACTCTTTGCAGCCCCATGGACTGCAGCACACCAGGCTTCCTTATCCCTGGGCTTCACTTTCTCCTGGAGTTTGCTCAAACTCAATGTCCATTAAGTCAGTGATGTCATCAAATCATCTCATCCTCTGTCACCCCCTTCTCTTCCTGTACTCAGTCTTTCCCAGCAGTGGAGTCTTTTTCACTTTCTTTAGGGGACTGGCTATCTTCATGCCAATCGTCACATTCTAGAACTTAATAATCCGCCCCTACCAAATATTCTCTGGCTAGGAAGTCACATAAAGAAAGAGCTGATGTTTGGAGGACTGTCTCAATAGAAGTGGCCTTGCCACATTCCCTTCTTATTGAAACAGATCTGAGAGTTGTACAAATTCAATCTTGTAAATCCTCATCCCATTTCAGACTTGTGTGCTGTCCTACCCAATTTATTGTAGATCAATGTCAAATCTTCAAAGTTAAACTTCAAAAAATATAATAAATTGGCTAGGACAAGAGACCCATTGGAATCCAAATAAATCGGTGTTTCACTCTTCCCAGGTCTAGAAGGCTTACAGAATATGTATAGATCTGAAGATTTGGCTCAATGATTTTTGGTACCCTTGAAGGTTGGAAGTGAAGGTGACTTCTCCAAATTCTACTCCAAAGGAGGATCTAAATCTCCAAGCCAATTACTTCTCGTTTTCTTTTTTTAACTTATTATGGTGAAATGATGATGGACTCATGAAAAGCTGCAAAAATATAGTACAGAAGAGGTCCCCAATATCCATCACCCAGCTTCCCCCAATGGTGATATCTCACGCAACCAGAATACGTTATCAATACCAGGAAATTGATCTGCACGATCTTACTCAGATTTCACCAGAAAGCCTGAACCCTTTTTCAGTGTCCTTTGTCCATTTTTAGCTGCCCAGCAATTATTCCCTCATAGCAACTTGATTTCTTATTGGGGCATCATCTTTCTTTCATTGTGTATTGTATAAGTAGGAGGATAATTTTAGATGGTGACCTTCTGAAAATAAACCAGGGTGACCTTTTTCCTTGCCCTAGAACAAACAAAGGGCCATAGGACATTCTGTTCCACTACAAGATGTTAACTATGCTGCCAGTTTACTACGTACATTATTCAGCAAAAGTCTATTCCATCCCATTTCCAAACCTGGTCAGCATCCTCCTCAGTTCTCTTTCAGTCTGAGTTGTCAACATCTTTCCATCAATTACCTTTTGCCTGGTTAGCCAGAATCAGTTTCTGATTGCATGTATATAAGAATTCAGACTAAACCAACCATGATGACTATTAACTGGGAATGACTTGACTGGGGTTGTGTGCATTTAAGAATATCCCAGTGTTCCTTGACACAGACCAAAGAGCCAGTGCTGCTGAGGCTCCACCCTACATTCTTGACCCATTTGAGTTCACTAGAAATTATGCAAACAGTCTCCAAAGCTCTCAAGAGTCTGTGTCTTTCTTCTTTGCCTGAGGACTTCATCCAGCACCATGAAGTGTGCTTGGCCCCAAGAAGGTACAACCCAGTGAACACCCCTGGGGATAAGCACAGCTAATGAAGAGAGGCCCAGGATCAGTGAGTAGATGCCCCAATGCTTTGATCTTCAAGGGAGCAATTTTGAGGTATTTCCCTCCATCCCAAGATTCTCAGATGGCTCCCAGCAGGGTTAAGTTTCAGGTGCCCATGGCGAGAAGTGCATATTGTCACCTTTCTCATCATCTCTTAGCATTCTCCCCTCTGCCTTCTAGAATCACCTCCCAAGTAAATAACCCATACAGTAAGTCCCTGTCTCAGAGTCAGCTTCTGGGTAAACCTAAACTCAAGGGTGGGAAAAAAAAAAAAACACACAGAAAAGACTTTAACATCCTACCCAAAAGAAGGGAGAGAGAATTTAACAATGCATTTTGGCTTTTTTGGTAGACGGCTACATTTGAGCACCAGAAACTTAGTGCCACAAGTCAAGTTGTGAAATGTATTTTGAGCACATTATGTTAAATAAAATGTAGCATTAATATTACTTTCATCTGTTTGACTTTAGCTTGATTAATATGTCTACTAGAACATTTAACAATACATACATGGCTCAAATATATTTCTATCAGACAGCACCAGTGGAAGGAATATGACAGGTAGCAGTTGGGATGTTATTGCTCCTATCATTGATGCTGTTAGTATGATAAAATGAACAGACCTGAAGACTCTAAAGAGTGCCACAAGTATTTATATGTCTAGCTGAGGAACTGTTAGGGTAACAGTAACTCACGGATAAAAATGACTTCCACTCAGTGCAAGAACAGGAGTAGGAAGAAGCACCTCATATGCTGATAGGAGCCTTGTTGCTTGATCAGACTCTTCTGTAAAGTATTTTAACAATGTTTACCATTCCCCTGTATTAACAGTAATCACACCATCAGTAATCTAAACCAGGGGACTCATCTCAACTAAGGAAAACGATATGCACAAAGATGTTCATTTCATTGTTGTTTATCACCTAAGTGACCAATAAAATGCAGGTGATTAAATTGTTAAAAGGCAGATTTATGTGAATTACAGAGCAGAAAATCCTTAAAACTGAACTGATGGTTATAATGATCAGGTAATGATACAGAGACTATTCTCATACCTTGCTAGATGGAAGAGAAGGTATAAAATTGCATCCACAGCATAAATAAATATAAAAAAGACTAGAAGGAAATGGACCGGGATGTAAACCCATGTGGTTATTTTAGGATGTTACGACAAGGGTGATTTAATGTTTTTCTCTGTTTCTCAAATTCATTTTACTGGCATTCTCTGCTTTAATGAAGAACAAAGAAAATGACCATCTTCTTTAACACGTGGGCTGCTAAAAGCATGTACCTATTTTACAAAGGATGTATCATTCCACAGTATCCTTCTATTTTACCAGATATATGTCATAAAATTTCTCTTTTCCTTTGACAAAAAGAAAGGTAAACTTAGTTCCAGCTGCTTCTGAAACAAGCAGGCTAACAGGAGATGGATATTTTAATGTGGCTGGTGGAGCACAGGAAGAACAACTAGGTTTATAAAGTGCAAGTCACATCTGACCACGACAGCAATGTTTTTCCTGATTGACCAAAACAAGCAGATGGCCCAGGAGACTGGAGCCGAGATGAGAGAGTAGGACTTCAGAGAAGCTCTTGACATGGCCTCTACCCAAATCTCCCTTGAAAAATTAATCCAAATTGGTCAGACCACGCACGCTGTCAGCTCCCGACATTCACAAGGATTAATTTACGGGGCTTATCTCTCAAGCCATTCATGGAGCTTCAGCAAGTCTCGAACAAGAGCCACAAAGGTGCTTGGCTCAGGATAATAGAGACTGGGGAATATGGAAATGCTCGCCGGGAGACAGTAAGCAACACAACTCGTGCCAAAATGCAGCTTCTTTTCCTGAACGAAGGGCCCCAGTTAGCACACAAGCTATGGAGAGGCTTGGTGAGGCCTGGAGACCATGTTAACATCTATATTAACAATCTGGAAAATGATGTCAACAGAGCATTCATTAACAAGGACTAAGTCAACAAGGACCAGAAGGCTAGAGGGGTAACAGGAAAGAATGACTAGGAGAAAAATCAGGAGAAAAGAACACAGTGAGATGGAGAATGAGTGACAGGTCTGGTCTAGGTAAAATGAATGAAGCATTCATCTCGGGCAAAAAATTTCCGGAGGTCCCCAAAGGCTCGGTAATGAAGAGATATAGCAGTGTGATGTAATAGTCTTTTTTTTTTTTAAAATACTGTTAATGCAAAATATCCACTGATTTTTTTTTTAAACCTTGGTTATTGGGGATTTTTTCAGCCTCTAAAATTGTGTGCTGGAAGCCTCATTCACCTAACTTTAATCCTGAAAGACACTCTGGAGAGGGCCAGGGTCTGTATGAATGCCAAGGTGTCAGAGCAAAGGCCAGCTTGAGACACAGGATGGAAAGAGAAGAGCATGTATTTTCCTTTTAATTGAAGCATAACTGCTTTGCAATGTTGTGTCAGTTTCTGCTAGACAACAAAGTGAATATGTATATATATATATATACCCTCCCCCTCGGACCTCCCTCCCACCCCACTCCCATCCAACTAGGTCATCACGGAGCAGCGAGCTGCGCTCCTTGTGCTGTACAGCAGGTTCCACTAATTGTCTTTTGTACTCGTAAGAGTGCATACAAGTCAATCCCAATCTCCCAGGTCATCACACACACCCCTCCCCCTGTGTCCACATGTCTGCTCTCCACATCTGCATCTCTATTCCTGCCCTGCAAATATGTCCATCTGCACCATTTTTCTAGATTCTACACATGCACATTAATATGTGATATCTGTTTTTCTCTTTCTGACTTACTTCACATTGACAGTCTCTAGGCCCATCCACATCACTAAAAATGACCCAATGTCATTCCTTTTTATGGTTTATGACCCAGAAATACCTCTACTGGGCATATACCCTAAGAAAGCCATAATTCAAAATGACACATGTATCCCAACATTCACTGCAGCACTATCTACAATAGGCAGGACATGGAAGCAACCTAGATGTCCACTGACAGATGAATGAGTCAAGAAGATGTGGTATAAGTATACGATGGAATAATACCCAGCATGTACAGAGTGGGGTAAACCCTGGCCCTTTCAGGATAGGGGTCAAGGGCCATCGAGGGAACTGTGAGAGGCCCCAGGGAGGCGACCAGTGGAAACATCCTGGGCAGCCTGTTGGCTGAAAGATGCAAGCAACTTGGAGAGAGTTCACAGAACCAGGGAAAGCAGTCAAAATGTGAAGCATGACTGAATTTGGAAGTAGAAGGGAAAACATGACCCAGCTGATAAAAAGCGGGGGAAAGAATCTGGAGAAAGCACATGCAAGAGACAAAGAGTCCTGGCTGCAGGAGCTGCTAAGCGCTGACACAGTCCATAACCACAGGAGCTGGATGAGGGCAAATGTTCCGAAGAACGAGAATTCAAAAGCAAGGTCCTCAGTTTTACTGATTGACCCCATCACTTAGCTGCCCAAGTACTTCCTGAAATTTGTGAAGATTTATGAAGCAAGGAGACCCAGATGTAAGCTCATAGAAGTGCAGCGGAAGTACTCGCAGAAGTAAGCTTATTTACTACTCACTACGCTATGAGAAGTAAGCTTATAAGGTAATGCTGCAGTGGAAGGAATGTAGCATCAGGAGTCAAGAGATTGAGTTCTAGCCTTGTTCTGTCCCAACCAACACTGTTCTCCAAGAAGTTACTTGATTTCTCCCCTAATGTCCAATTCTGCCGCCAAAGGAGGGCGGAGGAGGGGATAGTCAGTGGGAACCGCTGTATAGCACAGTGAGTTCAGCTCGGTGCTCTGTGATGACCTAGAGGGGTAGGGAAGGGTGAGAGGGAGGGGGTAGATGTATACTTACAGCTGGTTCACTTCGCTGTAGAGCAGAAACTAACACAACATTGTAAAGCAACTCTACTCCAATAATAATTTTAAAAGAACAATCTTTGTCTCCCTATTGCAGCCTGAGACACTGTCTTCATAACGTTTGGTCACTTGTTTCTTCCTTCACATTCTTTCACCAAGATGAAGATTAGAGCTGCTGACTCCCCACTCTCCCATCAGCACCATGTTTTGACTTTGGGTGAGTCGCCCTTGACAGTCTCTTGCGGTTGCCACTTGCCAGCTATCAACACAGTGAAAGTTATGGTTTTTCTGGTAATCATGTACAGATGAGAGAGTTGGACCATAAGCAAGGCTAAGAATCAAAGAATTAATGCTTTTGAATTGTGGTACTGGAGAAGACACTTGATGTCCTTTGGACATCAAGGAGATAAAACCAATCAATTCTAAAAGAAATCAACCCTGAATATTCATTGGAAGGACTGATGCTGAAGCTGAAGCTCCAAGACTTCGGCTACCTGATGGGAAGAGCCGACTCACTGGAAAAGACCCTCATGCTGGGAAAGACTGAGGGCAGGAGGAGAAGGGGACAACAGAGGATGAGATGATCGGATGGTATGGCCAACACAATAGACATGAGTTTGAACAAACTCTAGGAGATGGTAAAGGACCGAGAAGCCTGGCATGCTGCAGTCCATGAGGTCACAAAGAGTTAGACATTACTGAGTGAGCAACAACAATTGCTTCTCTTATGTTTTGGTTTTTTGGCCTCAAGACATGTGGGATCTTAACTCCCTGACCAGACATTGAACTTGCATCCCCTGCAATGGAAGGCAAAGTCTTAACCACTGGACTGCCAGGGAAGTCCCCACTTCTATGTGTAGAACACAATGTGTCCGTTTCTTTACTTCAGCAGGTTGGGCTACTGCTTAACCTGGGAGGACTCTGCTGGTTCCCACTTAATTCAGGGGAAAGCCTGAAATTCTCCAGTTCTGGGGCTCTGGATGGACTGATGTCTCAATAGACATTAGCCAAGAAAAGGCTGTGCAAGGGCTCTGATGATTAAGAGTCATTCATCTTCCCAAATGACTAGGAAGGATCAACATACGTAATCCCAACTGAGCTACACTCTGGGAGAGAGAGCACATTCCAGTGAGGCAATGGACACGATGGTCATCTCACTGCCACCACCACCCCTGCCCCGAGTGTATGCTGGCCATTGTCAAATCCAGACAACTGCCAGGGCTCTCTTGGATACTAGTGAGTGCTGGACTGACCACCCATGCCTAATGCCTCAGAAACGTCCACCCAGAATGAGGGGGAACCATTGAAAGAGGAGAGACTAAGCTACTGCTGTCTTGAGGTCAGAGGGCTAGGTGTGGGAGAGACCTTAGTGATGAGATAGCCCCACAAGTTGGCCCAATTTGAGTCATGAAAATGGGAATCAGAGGGCAGTGAGCATGCAGGCCACACAGCCAGTCAGTATCTGAGGCTGGAGGAGGACTCCACCTCCTTAAACTGGTCTGATACTCTTCCATCAGCCCTGACACACTTCTGCATCCCTGGGTCTGAATTTATCTTTCTGTCAAATGAGAGCAGGGCTGTATCTATGCCCTGTGCTTCATACGGAGATTGAAGAAAAATAACTCCATTAAGTACTTTAAGTCATATCCAATGCTCTGTGACCCCATGGACTGCAGCACACCAGGCTTCTCAGTCCTTTACCATCTCCCAGAGTTTGCTTAAACTCATGTTCATTGAGTCGGTGATGCTATCCAATCATCTCAACTTCTGCTATCCACTTCTCCTCTGCCTTCAATCTTTCCTAGCATCAGAGTCTTTTCTAATGAGTCAGCTCTTTGCATCAGGTGGCCAAAGTACTGGAGCTTCAGCTTTAGCATCAGTCCTTCCAATGAATATTCAGGGTTGATTTCCTTTAAGATTGACTGGTTTGATCTCCTTGCTGTCCAAGGGACTCTCAGGAGTCTTCTCTAGCCTCACAGTTTGAAAGCATTAATTCTTCAGTGCCCAGCCTTCTTTATGGTCCAACTCTCACATCTATACATGACTACCAAGAAGTACTTAGAGTTCATCCAAAGAAAGTGATCTCATGAGTGGAAATACACAGAGAGAGACAGAGAGAGAGGCTCTGCCTTCCTGCCACCTGGGAGCCTAACAGCATGCCAGGGGCCACCATCTGCACACTCACCACCTGGCTGTCACTGCACCAAGGGCTTTGCACAGGGAATCCCAGGGAATGCTCTCAAAATGCAGTCAAGTCGGCACTGTTCATTCACATCACAGACAAGGAGGGCTGAGGTTAGAGAGTCTAAGTGACTCATCCAAGACACAGAGCAAGTGTCAAGTCTGGGATTCCAGGTTCAGTCTTTTTTTTTTTAATGTGGACCATTTTTTTAAAGTCTTGAATTTGTTACAATATTGTTTCTGTTTTATGTTTTGGTTTTTAGGCCATGAGGCATATGGGATCTTAGCTCCTTGACCAGGGATAGAACCCACACTGGAAGGTGAAGTCTTAACCACTGGACCACCAGTGAAGTCCCCAGGTTCAGTCTCAGCCCAAAACTTGTGCTCCCAGCCACCGTTTGCCACAGCCCCCATCTCAACCCTCAGCCTTTGTTGGGGTGTGTACATGCATATGATAGAGGATGCTTCTGTTAAGATGACGGATTCTAGATATTTCATTTGAGTGCATCCCAGCTTCCACATAAGCTTAAGCTCACAGATAAGCCATGTCCCTCAAGGCCTTTGAAATACCCCCATGGTGGGCTTCCCTGGTGGCTCAGACAGTAAAGAATCTGCCTGCAATGCAGGAGACCCAGGTTCCACCCCTGGGTCAGGATGCTCCCCTAGAGAAGGGAATGGCTCCCTACTCCAGTATTCTTGCCTGGAGAATTCCCTGGACAGGGGAGCCTGGCGGACTACAGTCCATGGGGTCGCAAAGAGCTGGACACAACTCAGTGATAACACTCACTCGGGGCACCCATGACTGAGGACTGGTGCCACTGCTCACAGAAGAAGGCCAGCTGGGCTCCTGCTGAGCCTCTCATACCTGATGCTTCCTGGACAAAGCCAGGCTGGAAACACGCACAGAGGGAACCGAGGGAGCTGAGAAGGCCTGGCCTGTGTCTTTCTTACTCTCATTCATATAAATGCAGCCTGTGCCCCTTTGTCATTGTCGCCCCAGGGAAAATGGATTAAATTCTGAATGAACCAGATGAAATGGTGTAATATACAAGCATCATGACAAAAACAAAGCAAGAAAGAAAAACAACCTTTACAGAGTAATGGAAAGGCTAAAGACATGGGCCTATAGGATAACATGGAAAGATGTTTAAGACACATTGTTAAATGAAAAAAAAAATAGGTCAAAATGACTGTATGGATTGCTCAAGACTATTTTCATTTAAAGTGTTTGTTGCTCGGTCGTGTCTGACTCTTTGTGACCCCATGGACTGTAGTGCCAAGCTACTCTGTCCTTGAAATTCTCCAGGCAGGAATACTGGAGTGCCATTTACTTCTCCAGGGTCTCTTCCCAACCCAGGGATCAAACCCAGGTCTCCTGTATTACAGGCAGATTCTTTACCACCTGAGCCACAAGGGAACTGAATTTTCATTTAAACATATGTGTGAAATATAAATGTGAATATAGATGTTTAAGGTTATAGATTGACAGTTACATAGATTCAAGTGTATGTGTGTGTGCGCATAAGTGTGTGGACTTTACCAGTGTCTCAGCAATTAAGAATTCACCTGGAATTCAGGAGAGGCAGAGACTCGTGTTTGATCCCTGGGTCAGGAAGATCCCCTGGAGGAGGAAGTGGCACCCCAGTCCAGTATTCTTGCCTGGGAAATCCCAGGGATGGAGGAGCCTGTTGGACTCCTGTCAAACAGTCCATGGGGTAAAGACACATGACTGAGTGACTAAGCTACCACCAGCACCACCACCACATAGGGGTTGGCCCAAGGGGCTAACCATCATGGCACCTGGAGAAAACAACAGCACCCCACTGGCAGAAAGCAACGAGTGGGTGCCCACCCCCGATAGAAGGGCTGAGAGATCAGGTACATTCTGCTTGCTGAAGACGAAGCACAAGATCTGTCTTACTCAAGTCTGTGGTCCCCAGGGTCTAGACCTGTGACCCATAGCGAGGACCCTCCAGGAGTCCTGCAGCATGAGAGATGTCCCCCAGGACACTCCTGCCATTTGGAAGAGGCAAGTGAGGAAGCAAGAGCCACACCTCTACCTGCCAGGAGTTCAGAGACTACCCCAGGGTGTGGACACACAGCACAATAGAAAGTTCATTGCCCACCTCCTTCAACCTTTGACCTCTCATGATTCAGACCCACTGATCTTAAAGGAGCAGCCAATTTAGGCAACAGACACTGCTCTCAACTCCCATCTCCCAAGGAATTCCCATCCTCCCTACTCCACGCTCCCTTTAATCTACCCTGACCCTCCACCCCAATCCACTGATGAATCACAGGATGTTACAATGACATGGGACCTTGGAAGCCACTGAATTCAAATCCTCTCTATTAAGGAAGAGAAAAACGAAGTTCATAAGATCACCAAAGATGATTAGAGGATAGGCAGGGCTAGAACCCAGATCGTTCAACTGTCCCATGACATCTCTCAAAGTAAAAATTGCAGGGTGCAGAAAATAGACTTGGGTATCCATTATGGAAACTAGAGCCTTGTTAAGCCAACTGTGGCTGGAAGAACACCAGGAGCAGCCTCCTCTGGCAACTGGTGAGAAATTTAGAATCTCAGACCCTGCCCGAGACCTGCTGAATCAGAGCCTGCATGTTACCAGGATCCTCTCATCCTGCCAGTAAAGCTGCGGACTCTCTGAACAGGAGAATTTGCCATCTGATCTACAGTCAGGCAGGAAAGAGTCTCTCTCTCCCTTTCTGTGTCCATCCTGCTCCATACTTTTCCCCAACCCACAAGAGAGCCTAAAAATTGATGGCAATAAAAACCAAAACAGGACTTCCCTGGTGATTCAGCGGTTGAGAACCTGCCTGCCAATGCAGAGGGCATGGGTTCGATCCCTGGTCCAGGAAGACCCCACATGCTACAACCACAACTGCAGAAGCCCTCGAACCCTGCAGCCCATGCTCGGCCTCAAGACGCCACCGCACTAAGAGGCCAGCACACTGCCCCTGCTCGCCGCAGCTGGAGAAACCCACGAGCAGCAGCAAGGACCCGCACGGCCAAAAATGGATAAACAAACAAACATTTTTTTAAAAAGCAAAACGACAACAAGGCTCCCACGTCTAGTCAGTGGATGTTTCGGCTCTTATCCACAGGGAGCCTCTGCAGGGCACTTAAATCTCTCCATTAAGTAAACAGCACAGTCAACTGTGCATGTAAGAACAGGTGGCAGAGAGCCCTAAGGAACCACAGGAGGGCCGGGTCATTAAACACTGCAGGTGAACAGGTGTGGCAGTCGGTCCCCACGCAGAGTGGGTGAGAGCCAGGGCACTCCATCACCTCTCTGAAGGAGGGAGGGAAGGAGGGGCCAAAAGGAAAGAGAGAAAGCCCCACCCTCACCTCTTGGTGTCTCATACTTGTTAGTTGCTCAGTCATTTCTGACTCTTTGTGGCCCCACAGACTGTAGCCCGCCAGTCTCCTTTGTCCATGGAATTCTACAGGCAGGAATGCTGGAGTAGGTTGCCATTTCCTTATCAGGGGATCTTCCCGATCCAGGGATCGAACCCCGGTCTCGCGCACTGCAGGTGGATTCTTTACTGTCTGAGCCACCAGGGAAACCCTTCATCCTTAAGCCAGCTGATATACACCATGAAACAAGCCGCTCATCCTTCCTGAAGCTCATGTAAGGAACAGGTACAAGAATTTGCGTCACAAGTTCACCGTGAAAAGCGAGAACATATAAAGGCCAAGCACCATGCCTGATGCGATAGTTGGGACCCAATAAACAAGCTGGTGGTAGAGAACTCACCTGCGCAGGTTTGATCCCTGGGTCAGGAAGATCTCCTGGAGGAGGGCATGGCAACCCACTCCAGTATTCTTGCCTGGAGAATCCTATGGATAGAGGCTTCCCCAATGGCTCAGCAGGCAAAGAATCTGCCTGCAAAGCAGGAGACTCAGGAGACCCGGATTCGATCCCTGGGTCAGGAAGATCCCCGGGAGCAAGAAATGGCAACCCACTCCCATACACTTGCCTGGAAAATTCCATGGACAGAGGAGCCTGGGAGGCTACAGGCCATGGAGTCACAAAGAGTCGGATACAACTGAGCACACGAAACAATCAACAAAGGCCTTCCCTGCGTGCCTTCATCCCTCCATCCCTTCCACCTGCTTCTGTCCCAAAGGGCTTCTTTCTGTCAGGAAGAGTCAAGGGAAGCCACAGGGTAGGTTCCCAGCCTTGTTTCACAGCCCCCTACACTCACCCGGGCACCTTTTAGAGACTACTAGAGTCTCGTCCTGTCCACTGAGATTCTGACTTAATTGGTCTGGGGAGCAGCCTGGACACTGGAATCTGTAAAAGATCCCTAGGTTAATTCTAACATAAGCCCAAGGCTGCAAACCCCAGCCATTATGGCATCTGTGGATTGCTCAGCACTTGTCTGAATGGAGCGAAAGTCATAATTATTTCTCCCCTCACCACATTCGATTACTACATGGCCAGGAACTAAGCTAATTGCTTTATATACATAATTTTATTTAATTCCCACAAAACCATCTACAGTGAGAACTGGCCTGCTCATTCATCAGTTGAGGAAATGGAAGCCCAGGAGAGTTAAGGAATCACGGCAAGTGCCACAACTCCCAATCAGCAGAAGCGGGATTCGACTCCATGTCTGTCTGGTGACACTACTCCTTGCCAACCTTTCAGGCATTGCCGTGGTAAAGAATCTGCCTGCCAGTGCAAGAAACGCAAGAGACATAGGTTTGATCCCTGAGTCGGGAAGATATCCTGGAGGAGAAAATGGGACAGAGGAGACTGGTGGGCTACAGTTCCATGGGGTCACAAAGAGTCAGACACGACTGAGTGATTGAGCGTGCACACACTGTCTGACTCTAATGTGTAAGGGGCACCAAGTGTGTGACTAGTAGGCTAGGAAGAAGTCTCAGTGATGCTGATAGAAGACGAAGCCATACTATTGATTCAATGCCACAGGGGGAGGAGGAAGAGAAGGGGGGGAAGGCAGCGGCAAAGGAAGAGACATTAAGGGTGAGAGAGGACCAAGCAAACACACAGAAAGGCAGGTCCATCTAGCATCTTCGTGTCCATGGAATGCCCATGACATGCAAGGAGAAAAGTCAGGCAGGGAGAGAGCTTTCAGCTGAAAATGTCTCTATCTTACAGGCAATCACCAGGCATCACAAGAAAATATTCGGATCACACACCCCATCACAATAGCCACAACACTGGGCACAGGTGGTCAGGGGAGGAGGTCTAGGTTCAGGTCTCAGGGTACACAGCACAAGGTGGCCAGAGGACATTCACACGTCCTTGTGCCTGGGGCAGTCTGCTGCATCAGTGATGCTCTGTGAGCCAGCCCAGCACGGTTCATCCACCGGGAGAGTTGTTGCTGTTCAGTTACTCAGTCATATCTGACTCTTCGTGACCCCTTGGATGGCATCAAGCCTGGCTTCCCTGTCCTTCACTATCTCCTAGAGTTTGCTGACTCATTGGAAAAGACCCTGACCCTGGGAAAGATTAAAGGCAAAAGGAGAAGGGAGCAGCAGAGGATAAGATGGGTAGACAGCATCACCGACTCAATGGACATGAATCTGACGAAACTCCAGGAGAGGAGAGCCTTCAGCAAACACTCTGAATAACTGCCCGAGATGCTACAGAAGGCAGGGGTATGATGCCTGACAGCTGGTCACAGGTCACAGGAAGGGACAGTCAGAGACTTGGGAGGGTCATGTACACATTACTATATTTAAAATGGATACCAACAAGGACCTACTGCCTAGCACAGGGAACTCTGTTCAATGTTATGTGCCAGCCTAGGTGGAAGGGGTTTTGATGGAGAATGGATACATGTATATGTACAGCTAAGTCCCTTTGCTGTGCTCTTGAAACTACCACTATATTGTTAATCGGCTGTAGCCCAATATAAAATAAAAAGTTTTAAAGTTTGGAAAAATAAATAATGAGTTGTCAGTTTAAATGTCTTCACTGAATTACATCACAGGTATAAAGCATCGTGTGCTTAACCAGCCATTTATTACTAGATATTTAAGCAATTCTTGGTTGATCCAGTTGACTCTGTAAGTCACAGTGGGATAAATGCCCACACACATCAAGACGGGTAGCTCTTTGTGACCACTGCCTGATGCTAAATTCTCAGAAGTGGAGTTCTAGGGCATTGCCTCTTCTGACTTTAGCTTTATCAGAACTTGCCAAACCGCTTGGCAGAAAGGCAGCCTCAGTCCGCACACTCAGAAACAGCAGACGTGAGTATCCGTTTTCCCTCTCTTTTGCGCGGCCCCTCATTGCCGACAGTGCTTCTCCTTAAAGGCCTCCAGCCCCACACACAGCCCAATCAGGCAGGCATGCTCCCTCCTGAGAAGCAAGCCCACGCAGCGACCGGGGCTGTTCGAGCCACATCTGTACATCATGGGCAATGACAGGACTCAGATCCTGCCCGCTTTCCTTCAAGGGCCAACCATGGGGTGGCCCCAGCACCCCTCCACTGGTCCTAGGCCAACCCACTGAACTCCATCAACTGGGAAGGCTTCACTTGGAAAGGGAGTTCCTGGAGCCACCTGGGCACCCTCCTAGTGGTTCACATCAGGCCCTGCTGGCAGACAGACAGATGCTGGCATTCTTCTCCACCACCTGGGGACGGGTATGCACGGCTGCTACAGCGCTGAGGCCCCTCTGATCTCCAGATGCCTGTCAGGTAGAGAGGCCTGGCATCTCTGGAACTGATAAGGAAACTGCTCCAGTCTCTGGCCGGCTATGCAACTCTTGCTCCACAGTCAATTGGGAGCGCAGGGCAGGCATCCAGGGTAAGTACCCCAGGAGCAGCAGGAGTAAGGGCAACATCCCAGCCACCAAGTGCAGCACCCCTGAGGCTGGCAGGTGGCCTGGGCCGCCACTGACTTAACCCATAAGGCTTCTTCCAGCAAAGAGCATGCCCGGATTCACATCAGTGCCTGCCAGTCCAAGCTGCTCCTGTTTCCTACACTCCCCAGTAGTACCTCTATGATCTGCCGTGGGAGGAAGAGGAAACAAGGCATGGAACTTTCTAAAAGAGGAAAGGTAACGCCTGCCCCAGTAGCACAAGGGACTCTGGGCTGGGAAGGCCACCTGTCCGCTGACTGCTGACCTCCCTGGGGCTCCGTCCCAAGCTCTTGCATTGGTGGACCTCATACGAGATCAGATGAGGCAGCACGCCTTCCAAAGTACCCTGGCATGGAAGGAGATGGCAGTCTGGTGTAGACCAAGGGATCCACTTCAGAAACTGCTTTGGAAAAGAGCAAGGCTTAGCTACCCAAAGAGTGTGTTAGTTGCTCAGTTGTGTCCAACTCTCTGCAACCCCATGGACTGTAGCCTGCCGAGCTCCTCTGTCCATGAAATTCTCCAGGCAAGAATGCTGGAGTGAGTTGCCATTTCCCTCTCCAGGGGATCTTCCTGGCCCAGGGATCGAACCTGGATTGCAGGCAGATGCTTTACCGTCTGAGCTACTAGGAAAGCCCAGGGTTGAACTCAAATGCCTTAGAAGTTGTGATCCTATTTTGTAGTCTGATAGTCACTATTGTTGTTGTGTGTGCATGCTCAGTTGTGTCTGACTCTTTGTGACCCCATGGACTATAGCCGGCCAGGCTCCTCTGCCCATGGAATTTTCCAGGCAAGAAACTGGAGTAGATAGCCATTTCTTTCTCCAGGAGTCACATTATTCCAGCTAGTGCAGTAAGCCTTTGAGGCAGGCTGATTTTGGTCATGATGTGCAGGAAGAAATGAAAAGCAGAGAAGTGACTGACCTAAGTCCCCAGATCATAGGCCTGGGGTTTTCACTTAATCCCTCATTACCTGAACTGTGGGCCCTGGAGAAACATCCTTTGGAAACTTAGATCTCAGCCCTTGTCCTATCTGTTCAATTAGAATCTGCATTTTCCCAAGATCCCCAGCATCTCCCAGGATTCATGAGCCACAGTCATGAAATGTCACTGAGCATCAAAATCAACCCCACTTCATCCCAGGTCTGACCTAGCAGGTGTGACTGAATCCCAGGCATTTGCATGTTTCCCAAGTTCCCAAGGCGATCAGATAGATCAGTCTAGAGACTGCATACATGACCTGGGAGGCTATATGTAGCTGCATCTTGGCCTGGTTCTCAAACTTGGCTGCACAACTGAAATCACCTGAGGCATTAAAAAACATGCCCATGCCCTAGTTCACCTCCGGAATCGGATTTAATTGGTCTGAGGTGCTGCCTGGGCTGATGGAGTTAAACAATTTGACCAAGTGATTGGAATGTGCAGCAAAGATTGAGAACCATTGATTTAGAGTGACCTCAATTAAAATCTGGCTTTCTTACTCACCAGTCACACAACACAGGGCAAGTTAGCCAGTCTGAGCATCTTTCTCATCCTTACAACGTGGAGAATAGTCACATATAATAACTAAATGTTATAATGTATATTAGACATCTGACATTCAGTAAGTAAGGCAGGGCAGGCATACAGTAAGTGCACCAAAGAATCGATGCTTTCCAAATATGGTGCTACAGAAGACTCTGGAGAATCCCCTGGACAGCAAGGAGATCAGACCAGTCAATCCTAAAGGAAATCAACCCTGAATACTCACTACAAGGACTGATGCTGAAGCTGAAGCTCCAATACTTTAACCACCTAATGCAAAGAGTCAACTCATGGGAAATTTTAAAAAAAACCCTGATGGAGGGAAAGAGTGAAGGCAGGGGGAGAAGAGAGCAACAGAGGATAAGATGGTTGGATGGCATCACTGATTCAGTGGGCATGAGTCTGAGCAAACTCCAGGAGATGGTAAAGGACAAGGAAGCTTTTCATGCTGCAGTCCATGGGGTCGCAAAGAGCTGGACGTGACTTGGTAACTGAACAATGAACAACATATAGTAAGTACCCATTAAATGCCCAGTGCCCCCTTAATCTTCCCTTGCTATGATCAGAAGTGAAAAATCAGCTGACACCCCAAATCTCAACTTCTCTTTAAAAAGAAAGTATAGAAATATCAGTTCCCCTCATCACCATGCAGGAAAAGATAAAGAAGCCAGGGCTCCAGCAGGGTGCCACTAAGCTTAGCTGGCGTCACAGGCCTGACCCTGACTCCATTCTCAGAAGAGCCCCATGATTAGGGTGTAAGTCTCTGCCATCGCTGCCCTGAAATTCTAGTACTTTGGGGAGATTTTGCACTGGGTCCCACAAATCAGGCAGCTGGCCTGTCAAGGAGGAAGCTGGTTTGGGGACCTGTGCAAGGATGTCAGCAAATCTGTCTCTGGCTTGTGGCAGTGGAATGAATACAGGAAGAAAGAATAAAGGGGTGAGTGCCAGAGTGACCTGATGAATCTTTCTCTAAACTAAACATGCCGCGGTATCAAGGAAGGGAGAAAGAGAAGGTGTCGCTAGAGCCAGGAAGGGACCGACTGGACACTCTTCTTCTTTCCTTGGGATGCTCCCAGCCCGGAGTGGGTGGCAGACACTCCTGGGTGCTGAGCCCCAGCCTGATGCAGGCTGCCCTTCCTACTCCTGCAGCACAACCCTCCCCCGCCCCATCTGGCTCATCCCCCTGGAGGATGCGCAGCACGAAGCGGACTGAGGAGGACCTGGGACCAGGGATTCGCAGTGGTTCTCTTGTCTGACATTGTTTTCCTTGAGTGGCTTTTCTCCCCGAGTCCAAAATCGTGTTCCCCCATCAACGGCCGTTTTTATCTCTCTGCTTTGCTGCCTGTGGTTCCATGGGCCACTCTTTGGACATCCGTAAGCTTCTGCAGAGTTCAGGAGAGAACAGGCTACCTAAATCCAGGGCTCGGGGGCTGCAGCCACTGTGGAAGCTTCCATTCAACAGAGTCCATGGTCCCTCCTCTTCTGGGCAAGTGCAAAGCCCCCAGGCCCCACAGGAGAAAACAGAGATGGAAACACTGTGCTGTAAGAAGACAGGGGCTTCTGCTGGGACTGTTTCTGCAGCTGGACTGTGCAGGGGTGCAAACCATGTTGAGCCAAGGACACTGTGAGAAAATCATGGCTGGCAGCCCCTTACCCTCTTAGTTCTCCATCCTAGTGCCAAGATAGAGACAGATTTCTGGATCAGAGAAGAAGTCTGTCACCAGAACTTTGGATGACTAATAAAACACCAAAGTTTGTGAATTTTTTTAAGAGTAAAAATTAGCATGGACCTGATTTATTCCTAGTTTTAAAAATCTCTTTTGCTAACTGGTATACTCATTTTTTTTTTTTTTTTTTAGGTATCAAGCTACTGCAAGGGCCATTATTTGTCCAAAAACCTGGTTATTCCTGCAGGAGGGCAAAGGCATGTGGCTGACAGCCCTTTGTCACATGTGAAGCAGGGGACACAAAGCTAAGAACTTTTAATCTGAAGTATCAAAGGGCTGTTAACCCTGTGGGAACCTGTTGCAATGGCATGGGCTAGTAAGAACTGTGTTCTGCTGCCAAATCAAATGAATCAAAGAGACTATGGCTTTGGCTGTAGAGCAGGCACGTTGGCCACCCTTGGCCCTGCTGTCCAGGAAGCAGGGACCTGCCAAGAACAGCCTGCAAGCAGGTAGTTATAGTAGAGACACATTTTGTATCAGACTCAAAAAAAAAAAAAAAAAAAAACAGGGATTTCTCTTCAAATAGAAGAGTCAGTCAGTGCTGGAAAACAGCTGCTTCCCGGACGCCTGAGAGAGGAACAGAGCAGGGCAGTCTTACATGCCCAGTGGTGACAGTAGGGCGTCTCTTGTGTCTCCTGCAGAGGCAGGTGGGTTCTTTTACCACTAGCGCCAACCTCAGAAGCCTCAAAATCAAGGCCAGATAAGTGTATTTCCCAAGACAAAAGGAGCTACCTCATCAGCAGCACCAGTGGTGGCCTCGTCCAGGGCCCAGGGGCCCTTTCAGCCATCTCAGAAGTCTTTGTTCCTAACCCACTCTGTGTCAATTCCCTGGCTCTGTGCCCCCAGCTGTAAACACAGGGATTCTCTCTCCCAGCTGAAGAAGAAATGCCAGTGAGAGGATCAAACCTTAGGATAGGACCCCTCCCAACCCTGGAAGAACCCTTCTGAGTCCAATGTCCCAAGCTTAGGAGAGAGGGCAGAAATGACTCCTTCCCAAGTCTAACCATCCCCTTTATCCAAGCAGTTATACCAGAGGGAAAACAAATGTATTCAATGTGGGTAGCCACCCCCAAGCTCTTTTGGCAGCAGGCAGTACCTCCAAATTCAAGACTCTGGCATGATTCTACAATCCACTTGGAGGACAGTTACCATCTGTTTGTGGAGGGGAAAAAATAATAACCCCTAGTCATAATCAAATAGGCAACCACTTTACTCTAAGTACCTATTAGCTGATGCTAAGTCACAATGGAACAATCCTGGAGTGCCCATCTACAGGCCCATCAGAGGCACCAGCACACATCCAACCATTAGGATGGACGGCAAGCAGATGAAGCACTTAAGATTTTACCAGAAGCCCAGGCAGTTTTTCCTGCCCAGCCTCCCACCTCCTCTGCCTTGCCAGGTGGTCCCCAACATGTCCAGAAAGAGAGAAAGGATGTCCTCTAAACCTGGGAAGCAAGACTCTTCCATCAGCTCCCACATTTTCCCCAGGCCAGGTGTGTCCCAGCTGAGAGAAGCAGATTCATACTTTTGGAAGCCCCGTTGAAGTGGGATGGCATTCAAAGATAATTAGATAAAATACTGAATACGCAAAGCTTATTTATTCATAATCCAGCTTCATCTCCCAGACGCTCCCAGACTCTGCGCACACCACGTATGTGGGAAAGCAGGCCAGCACCGCTCTAGCTAGCCATGCATTTTGGCATGCCATTTCATTTCCCTGGGTCTCTTTCCTTACCTGCACTATGGGAACATTAGCCTAATAAGTCTAAGGTCTTTTTCAACTCTAATAAATGATTATTCTGGCTCTTCTGTGGGAGTAAGAGGGAACCAAGACAAGGAAGTTCACTGCCACAGTAACTCTCATCTGGATATATATACGGATGCTTACGCGACTTCCCCAGTGGCTCAGTGGATAACCTCGATGCCTGCCAATGCAGGCATCAGTGCAGGAGACTTGGCTTTGATCCCTGGGTCAGAAGATCCCCTGGAGGAGGAAATGGCAACCCATTCCAATATTCTTGCCTGGAAAATCCCATGGACAGAGAAGCCTGGCCAAGTTGCAAAGACCTGGAAAGAGTCAGGAACAACTGAGCATGCACACATACCTAAATACATGCATACATAAGAGGCAGTCAGGTAAGACGGACCGAAGAATGTATGCTCTTTTAAAAATATATATATTTTAGTCTCTGCCCCCAGTTACTGACGCAGGGCATCAAAGACCTTTGTTGGTTTTTCTTTTTTTTTTTCAAAATATTTATTTCTTTACTTGGCTGCATCTGGTCTTAGTTGTGGCATGTGGGATCTAGCTCCCTAACCAGGGAACTATCAAGAAGAAATACTTCCAAGTTGCAAAGACCTGAAAGAGTCAGGAACAACTGAGCATGCACACATACCTAAATACATGCATACATAAGAGGCAGTCAGGTAAGACGGACCGAAGAATGTATGCTCTTTTAAAAATATATATATTTTAGTCTCTGCCCCCAGTTACTGACGCAGGGCATCAAAGACCTTTGTTGGTTTTTCTTTTTTTTTTTCAAAATATTTATTTCTTTACTTGGCTGCATCTGGTCTTAGTTGTGGCATGTGGGATCTAGCTCCCTAACCAGGGAACTATCAAGAAGAAATACTGGACTTGTTTTCTGAACCGAGGTCCCCTGCACTGGGAGCACGTAATCGTAGCCACTGAACCATCAAGGCAGTGCTCCAAATGTATGCTCTTTTTACAGGCTCCAAAAACCCCACATATTTGCTTCCTTCTTCATTTAATACTGATAAGTCACCTTATATGAAAATTATAGGACCTGTTCAGTTATTTAAAGACATACTTAGACAAAGCATCTTTTACCTGGTCATCATTCTAACAACCCCGTGAACCAAAGATGCCAGATGCTCTGTGGATCTTCATGGTGGAACAGCCAGCACCAAGCAGTCAGGTCATTCTAGCTGCCATGAAAAATGGGTGAGAATGCAAGGCAGGGGGAGTCTAGGCCCAGCCCAGCTTAACGAGACTGAGAAACCAGAGTAAGTCACCTCTTTTCTCGCACCTCCTATGCTTCATTTTCTCATCTGTAAATACTAATGTTGTTAAGCCTGGCTAGATCCCTGTCATGATCTTCTGATGTATAATTTTTAAATATCATACTTTATGAATAAGCATAGTATAAATTCCAAGCCATGTCACCTTCAGGCCCAGGATGCACTGGCACAATATAATGAGATGTTAAAATAGTGAACTATTTTTAAATATTTCTGTTGTTTGCTGTATTAGTCACTAAGTCATGCTCAACTCTTTTGCGATCCTGTGGACTGCAGCCTGCCAGGCTCCTCTGTCCATAGGATTTCCCAGGCAAGAATACTGAAGTAGGTTGCCATTTCCTTACCAGGGGATCTTTCCAACCCCAGGGATGGAACCAGAATCGCCAGTGGTCCCTGCATTGATAGGCAGATTCTTTACTATTGAGCCACCTGGGGAGCCCATTTATTTCTGTACCTCCCGGTAAATGACCCCTGCCCTGAACCTCCCAACCACCGCATGATCCAGCAAAGATCATGAGTTAACACACGACCCAGCAGGGAGCCCCAGGGCCCTGCCCAGCAGGAGGGCGTGTCTGTTCTGACTGGCTAGCGCCTACACCACACCAAGCACTTTCGGATCATCCTGCTCGAAAGCACAGGGCTTCATCACAATCCAAAGAATCCCCACCGGACACTCAGCCTCATTCTAGAATCTCTGTGATCGCAAGAGGAGAGAAACTCTAATCCTCACACCTCCACAGGAGAGAATCCAGGCCTCTCCCCAGGCCAGAATTTTGATCAACAGGTTGGCAGCTGATAACAGTGAAAAGATGTCTGAGACAATGCATTTTCAGTTCATTTGTATAAGCTCGGGTCCATACATTCATCTCCCATAAAACAACTGCTCAGTGGAATGCCTATACATACCAACATGGCAAGAACTCCAACAAATGACAGGTAAGATGAGGAAGGGTGCATGCAGTATAAATGTGCATACATTAAAACATACACAAAGTGATGCATCTTATAAATATACTCACATATGTATATATATATATATATATATACACATATGTAATATGTGTATCCACATCCTGTACATATCTGTGACAATTCTTAGGAGTTCTGCAGTCTTTAATTATGCTGTTTAAAACTGCTGGCATACACATTCTCTTATCCAAATAAAATTTATTTTAAAAAGTCTATAAGAGACAGAGATATACATATTGCATAGGCCAGAAAGGTGGTTTTTCCATAAGAGGTGATGGGAAAAATCCGAACAAGCTTTCGACCAACCCAATATTTTTGACTATTGTCTAGATATCTGTTGACAAAGGCAACTGTAATATCAAAAAAACTCTCTCTCTCTCTCTCTCTCTCTCTCTATATATATATATATATATATATATATGCATAAATACATACACACACACATATATATACAAATATATGAGTAGAATTATAAAATTGAACTGGTTATCACACTCGGGCACTAAGATTGTCGTAAGGTGGAGATAGCGGCTAATTTGTCAGAATATGAGGTTGGCTGGGAGAGAGCCATGAGGGTAAAGTGGAATGTGCAGAGACAGCAGAGAAAGAGAGACAGAGATACAGGGAGCGAGACAGAACAGTCGGACTGATGGGCACACAGTGAACTCAGGCTAATGACTGCCTAGGGAAATGGGAGGGGCCATGGGGCCAGGGGTGCCAGTTAAAGCCATTTTAGTTTTTCATCAGTAATAAGAAAAAAAGAATTAGATGCAATATAAAACGAAACAGTGAGTTGATCATTCTGAGTGGCAGGAATGGAATATGAGTGTTTGTTTAACTAATCTTCGTGTTTTTTTTTAATACTTTTTAATTTCTCAGAAGGAATTCATTTGAATAAGTCCTTCCCATCCACACACTGTGTTCCAGGCCCTCAGATGTGGATGGTGGGAATTATTTATGAGTTTCCCAGATCATCCCCACTCTCCCTCCCACTGCCCAGACAGCTCAGATTTCCAAATGAGCCCTAACTAGCCCATTACTGATTAACAAGCTGTGCTTTTTTTTTTAATGAGTAAAAATAAAGTCATTCAGTTCTAAGTTCAGTAACTATTTGTCACAGACTGCAAAGTTTCAGGTATACAGGCAGAGTGATCGCAGGCTTCTGTGACAAGTCACTCCTGGTCTAACAGGGCAAATGACGTCTGAGCGAAATAATGACAGTGCCCTAGGATTAGGGCAGAAGAAAACTATTTTTACTAAATACTGTGCAGGACAAACTAGGCCATGATGAAGTCCTGGGAGGGCAGCCCTTCCTGGAAGGAGAATAAAAGGAGCCTGGAAAAGCTTATACACAGAGAAGAGAAGAAAACGACAACCACAGGCACCCTTGCAAACATCAGGCACACACAGATCTTAACACTCAGGGCAATCAGAAGTGGGAGGTGGGATCATTGCATCATTTGAAGTTAGGGGAACAGAGGTCGTGAGAAGTTAAGTAACTTTGCTGGGAACAAAGACCAATTAAGTGACATTACAGATTCTAACCCAGAGTTGAAAATTCAAAGCTGAGGACGGGGTGGCTCAGATGAGAAGGAAGTTTGCCTGCTTCAGAGTTGGGAGGTTTCTGGTACCCACACTTTTTGCTTTTTTTTTTTTTTCTGGACTGGGATTCCTGCTGGCAATCAAAGATCAAGGGTGGATGCAGCCTGGGGCATTTGCTAGTCATCCTAAGATGAGAACTAAATACAATCAGGTGTAATAAAGACCAGAAAGATGCAGGCTTAATTCTAAACAGGGTCAGCCTTTCAATACACCATCTCATCTTGCCTTTCATTTTAGCAGAACTTCTTTAGGTCACCTGAGTTTAAGGACTATTTCACTGCCAACCTCATGGACATGTTCTTGTAGCTCAGTAGAGACCGACAAGGGCAGTTCAGCCTGAGAGAGGGGAGCAGGCGCTGGGAGAGGCTCCAAGAACAGCTGAGGGGAAGGCGCCGCCCTGGGTGCTGCCTAATCCATCCGACATGGGGACACGCTGTTCCAGAAACCGGATGACAATTAATAGGAAAAATCTGCTCTCACAGCGCTGCCAAGCTTGTCGCAGGGTCTCAGCTGGTGGCGCGCCTCTCAGTGGGGAGAGCAGGAATGCCCCATTCTTTCGTCTGCTCAAGGCTCTGCTGTTTTCTCAGGTGAAGGGAGGAAGGCAAAGGAAAGTTCCTCCCATGGTAGGAAAAGTCTGCACAAGAAATAGCACTAGGTCCTCAAAGCCAGGACTCTAAGCATGATGCTAAGGTTGAAAACTCGGGGACTTTCCTGGTGGTCTAGTGGCAGAGAATCCGTCTGCCAATGCAGGGGACACGGGTTCGATCCCTGCTGCTCCGGGAAGATCCCACATGCTGTAGAGCAACTAAGCCCGCATGCCACAACTTCTGAAACCCAAGCACCCTACAGCCTGTGCTCTGCAAAATGAGAAGCCATGTGCAGTGAGAAGCCCGTGCACCACAGAGAGAGAGTGGCTCCTGCTCACGGCAACTAGAGAACGCCCTGTGCAGCAACAAGGGGCCCCAGGACGAACAAAAATCAATTCATTATCTTTTTGAAAAGAAGATGGCAGGCTCCAGCCTTACAGGATGATGGCTTGTCTTCCAAATCTGTGAAACCCTATTTGGCACGTAGCGTACTGGCAGATAAAATGTCTCCAGCCAAGGTACCTGACCGTGGGCTCCTCTTGTTTAATAAATCATCTGGCTTTGGGCCAAGCTTCTATATATGTATATATAGAAAGTTTTATAATTTGCCTGTGTGCATATTTCTCTTGGATAAAATATTTCACATCCTTCAAGAAAGCCTGGTTTGCCTTGTTGGGACTTGTTCAGCTTCACCAAGAGCAGAAAGAGGGGAGGCTTCTAGGAAGCCAGGCAGTCTGCCCCGTTTCCTACCTTTCTGGTTCTCCACGCCAGATCTCTTGCTATACATCAGTGTTCTAGCTTTATAGACAGTCACAGACTCTTTTGAGAACATAATAGGAGCTGAGGATTAGTTCCTTTCCAACCCCACACCCCCATGCCATGAACAAACACTCAGACATTTGCATATCAATTCTTTGTTGTTGTTGAGTCACCCAGGCGTATCTGACTTGCTCTGTAGCCAGCCAGGCTTCTCTGTCCAAGGAATTCTTCAGGCAAGAATACTGGAGTGAGCTTCCATTTCCTTCTCCAGGGGAATCTTCCTGGCCCAGGGGTCAAACCCTCGTCTCTTATGTTTCTTGCACTGGCAGGTGGGTTCTTTACCACTGAGCCACTTGAGAAGCCCACATTTAATTCAAGGGACCACTATCCCTGTGAATCTCATTTGTGCTTTCCCCTTCAGTTCCTGAGTCCCCAGGTCAAGACCCCCACCACAGATACCAGCTCTGGTGCAGAACTCATAGAACTCATCTTTCTGAACCCCATAATCTCATCAGAAAACTCCACCCTGAATCCTAGCTCAGGAACCGGATGGCCTGTCAAACCCTTCAGCAGCCCTCCCCACCCATCTCCTACTAACATCAGCCATAAATGGAAACCCCAGCTGGGAATATATCTTGAAATTCAAGTTTCTGTTTAAACACTGGTACCCTGCCTCCCTTGAGCCATTTGATCAGATCCATCCTGGGACCAGGCAGATGGATGCTAATTTACCATATTAACCCCTTTCGTGCCAGTCCCCTTAACCCAAGTCTTGGTGGAGAGCCTCATCTCACGGCCGATCCCAGTGTTCATGGGCTCGAGTGCTCCATGTCGTGGAAACCGGTCAGCAGATTTAGCAATCATGATGCTGTTGGCATCATTTCTGGAACTCTGTGAAGAGCTATGTGCTGGAATACCCTGCATGGGCCACTTTCAACGCCAGAGGCTACCACCGACATCTAACTCTCTGAATGCCTTCTCATCACAACTCCACGGATAGGTGCGGGCAAGGGCAAAACCTGGTTACTCAGAAAGCCCCTTTGTTTCAGGAGGCAGGTAGCTAGGTATGAGCAGAGAAATGGGGCAGGAGCCAGGTGGCAAGAAACCAGGCAGCCTATAAACAGCAGGGGTCTATAGGCAGACAAAGAAAAGCAGGGACTCTCAGACAGGAAACCACATATTTGGGGTGATAAGGGTTCAAGCAGCAAGGAAAGGTGAAGAAAGGCAGGAACCTCCTGAGTCTAAATGTCATTTTTCACTCATTGTGTTCTCATTACGCTCTGGGCTTCCCAGGTGGCACTATTGGTAAAGAACCCACCGGGCAATGCAGGAGACATAATAGACGTGCATTTGATCCCTGGGTAGGGCAGATCCTCTGGAGGAGGGCATGGCAACCCATTCCAGAATCCCGTGGGCAGAGAAGCCTGCTAGGTTACAGTCCATGGAGTCGCAAAGAGTCGGACACAATGGAAGAGACTTGGCACGCACACTCTCATTATAACAAGATTAGCCTTACAAATAGGAAGTACTCATCATGCACAGATGCCATGACACTTTTGATCTAAGCTAAACAGGGACAGAAGTTCCTCCTCCTCTCGGGAAAATGGAGCTGGGATGAAAAACCAGGTAAGTCTATCCCCAAACCCCTCCTTCCTCAATGAATATTCTGCCCACTCATTTATATGCCCCTCATAACTGGCTTGCCAAAGAGATCCAAACAGATGAATCCCTTATCTGTCTGCCCGCTCTCCCTCTAAGAGTGTCTCCTTGCTTAAACAAATTTTCACTTTACTTTCTTAACCTCTCTGTGTCATCTTGGCACCGGCCCGTTGAAGCCATGTTTTCGGTCATCACAGAAAAACCAAGTGGTCTACAGTCTGGTCCTCACAGACACCAACACTGCCTTCAGTCCATCATTACCAATAGTAAAGGTGTAGACAGGAGTCACCAGCCGGGGCCACTTAAGCCACCACAAGAGACCCTCTCAGAGAGCAGAGAGAGACCAAAACAGCATCTTTTGATCAAAAGGAGCATGGTTCCCGATCCGACCCTTGGAAACGAACAGCCCACCTTACCTTTCATTCCAAATTTGGACCGTCGCCCATACTTATTGATCATGATAAACAGAACCACCAACAGGACACAGGCAAAAGCAGCAAGTCCAACTGCTATGGATACCTGTTAGGAGCCAAACACAGACAAGCGAGCACTGTTACTGAAAACCCGAGGGCTGTGTGAGTAACACACGGGCTCAGATGAGAACAGCCCTATTATGGTAGCAATCAGAGCCCTCCCAGAACTTCAGCAAACGCCAGAACTTCTCAGACTGAGGAAAGTCTCATAATTTATGAGGCTCTACAAATATCAAGAAATGAATTACCCAACTCGATTAGAGAAAACGTCCATGATTCAGTGTTCTGAGCCCTCTCCGCTGGGGCCATCCCAACAGACGCAGGAGGAAGCCCAGAGAGGTTTCTGTCCATTGTCTCATTGTGGTTTTAATTAGCAAGTAAATCCTGCATCTTCACATTGACCTGCCTGGGCCAATATTCTTATCCATGAGATTCTAAAAAGACCTCTTTCCTTTCCTCCTCAGAGATATCTCAGGCTCTGAGATGGGGGTAGGGGCACCTCCCACCCAAGAACACAACCCGGCAACTCTGACTTTTGTAAAAGTTTGTACAATTAGCAGCCCTTTCAAATCAGACCCAGCTGGCTGCTAATGGAGTGGGAATTCTCAAACTCTTCTCTTCCAAGCCCAGGGGCTTAAAGCAGATCCTCAAAGACTTCCTCAAACAATGAAGTCTTCTCATCAAGTTTCAGCCACTTGAGAGGAGGTCATTCATCACGGCTCTTTTATGCCACAGTTCCAAACAAGGCGGTGCTGGGAAAAGCTGGCAACTTAAAATTGAAGGCAGAAAACCACTGCATCAGTAAACACCTTTCTCTTGACCAAGAAGTGACTCACCCCAAAAGTGTCTTCCTCTGGTTTGTGGGTCACAGTGATAGGAGGGGTGGGGCTCACTTCGTAGACTGAAAACAAACAGGAAACAAAGAGTCGTTGGTTTGCTGGCCACAAGAACCTCCCCACAGTTCTTACTCAACTCACAAGCCTTCTCGAAAGTTCTTCCTAGAGAACATGCCTTTGAAGTCAGACTCTGTCTGACCTCTCTAGGCTTTGCAGGGGTCCCCAGAGACCAGATCCCCAAAGGCTCCCTGGCAGGTGTTGACAGCTCAAGGAGAGATTGAATAGGCAATAAAAGAGCCTTCACTCTCATCCCCTGACTCACAGCCCAGAGTAAATAGCCTAATCCTAACCTGGGCAACACGGGCTATGAGCTATTGGACAGATAAGAGGAAAGGAGATGGTTTGGGATCACAGCCAGGATCTGGATTCAGCCCATTTTGTCTGCGAAGGCAGCTCTGGCTACGCACAGCTCTTCTCTGCATCCCTTATCCTGTCCCTTCTTTCTATACCCATCCTATCCCCTCTTCACTCCTCAGTGAGATCCAGGAGGCCTGTGGCCCCACAAACTACCCACTATCCATTGCCCTGAGGCAGGTTTCAGAGCCCAGGGGCAGCTTCAGTTAAGCAGCAAGCTTATCTGACTAGGAAACACCAGGTCTTCCCAGCAAGGCCTGGAGGAGCAGCCAAGCCTCCCTCAGACCTCCATCTGTAATCACCAACTTATCCAGACACCCCCGGTTCAAATTTCTCCAGAGGGATATTCTGTGAGGTGACAAGTCCTCTAAGACCAAGGACAAATAAAGGAATTACAGGTGATATTTACATCTGAGCCGAACAGCAATGCCTGTCCTAAAAAAGACTCTGCTGTCTCAGGCCACATAAGAAACTGAAATGACCTCAGCTGTCACCATTCCTCTACCATGGGGGACAAAAGGAAAAGGAATAAATATGGGTTCCCATACAGTCCATGAGCAAACCCCCAAATCCTTTGGGAGTTTTCTAGTCCTGGCCCCGAATCACTTATAGACTGAGCCTCAATAATTTCATTTAAAGATAGATGAGCCTATGGGAGACCTTGCCAGTCACAGCTCCACTTGTCTTGCCTACCATTTGCTTCACTTGCATCCTACTCTTTGCGACCCCATGAACTGTAGCCTGCCAGGCTCCTCTGTCCATGGGTTTCCCAGGCAAGAATGCTGGAGTGGGTTGCCATGCCCTCTTCCAGGGGACCTTCCTGATCTAGGGATTGAACCCATGTCTGTTAGGTCTCTTGCATTGGCGAGCAAATTCTTTACCCACCTAGGTGGGTTCTGGCCAAACTCCCTGGCTCTTGAAGCAGGTGACAAACACTAACATCATAGGTTCCACATTCTTTCTGGAAGAACAACTGAGATGCTCAACATGGGTCCACTGGGGCACATGAACCCCATATCCTTTTTGAGACCACCTCTCTCTGTCTGGGTAGGAAGACCCGCAACATGGTCAGACCCTAGAAAACTGCCGGAAAACTGAGGCAGCAAGTGACCGTCTAAGAGGCGTGTGCTTGGAACTGCCCAAGAAGAGTTTCTACTCTCCTTTCATGGTTCACTCAGATCCTCTCAGCAGCCATGGGTCTAGGGATGGTGATAGAACAGGAAAGAGGGCTAACTGGACTCAGTAGTCACCAAAAGTATCAGAATAAATCATTTTCAAAGCAAAAGGTAAAAGAGACTTACAAGAGACAAAGTTATCCGTGCTCTCTGCAAAAAAAAGACAGAGATAATTAACAAACGTAATAAAAATGGGAACAGCCTTGCTCTGTCTCCTTCATAGCTATGACCTCTCCCACTCACCATGATCTCCTGTTGCCCTGGCAACTGAAAACTAAAACCCTTGGCACGTAACCCCTCCCCCACACCCTATTACTCTTTAGAAGGTGGTCTTCCAAATGGAGAAGGAATAAGAGCTAAAACTCCTGGGTTTCAAGGGAGGTGGCCTGGCCCACCTGGAGACTGGAAGCCAAACCATGAGATGAGGAATTAAATCCAGACTCCCCGTCACACCCACAGCCTTCCCTCAGGTACCCAGGGCACTGGGGATGCTGGTGGATATTAGAGCCCAGAAGAAACGCTGCAGAATGGACACCTGTGCCTTCCTGGGAAACGCCAGCTCTGATCTCAAGATCACAATCCCCAACTGTAAAGTGTATTCTAGTAGGTCACTGAGACATGCTTGGGAATCCCTCTAGAATCTATTTCCCAGATGTGTTATTGAGTCTTCGGCCTTTAGAAATGATCACCTAATAATGAAAGCCAATCATTATTGGGCATTGATTCTGAGATGGGGGTGTGAAAAATGCTTTATGTAACATATCACCCAATCCTATACCCACCCTGGGAGATGGGTAGCATTACCCCCTTTCATCAGGAGAGTAAACAGACATATAGAGATCAAGTGACTAACTGAATGTCACTCTTCTAAGAAGGGATACACCTGGATTCAAGCCTGGGCTTGGAACCAGTTTATCAGAGATTCTCAAATTTCAGCCTGCCACAGAGGCATCCAGGAGATGACCAGTGCTATCCTCCAACAGAAAGAATGAGGCCTTCTTGGAGAAATGCATAATTCTGGGGCTGAGGAAGAAAAAGTAAAAGATGTGCTAGAACATCTTGTGGTATTGAAAAGCAAGAAAGCATACAAAAACTATTAGGGGAAGGAAGAAAGGACGCAGGAGCCACCATGACGGGGCTTCCAATGGCCAAACTGGGGACGATTTGAGCAACAAAATATAACGACCATCATAGGCTGTTACGAGCTGAACTATATCTGCCCAAAATGCAGACACGGAAGTCCTAACCCCCAGTACCTTAAACTATGCCTATATTTAAAGGTAGGGTCTTTAAGAGGTAATTAAGTGAAAGTCATTAGCAACCTAGAGGGACAGGTGCGATAGGAGGCTGGGAAGGAGGTTCAAGAGGGAGGGGACATATGTATACTTATGACTGAATCACACTGTTGTATGGCAGAAGCTAACACAACATTGTAAAGCAATTAAAAAAATAAATATCTTTCTCCCCTTGCAAAAAGTTCAGAAAAAATAAACTCATTGTGGCGGGCACTAATCCAATATGACTTGTGTCCTTATAAGAGGGCATTAGGACATAGTTATGTGAGGCAGATGAAGACACACGGAGATGACAACCATCTGCAAGTCAAGGAGAGAGGCTCAGAAAGAACCAGTCCTTCTGATGCCTTGATCTCAGCCTTCAAGCCTCCAGAAGTGTAAAGAAGATACATTTATGCTGTTTAAGCCATTTAGTCCCTGACACTTTTTCTCATGGCAACTCTAGCATATTAACACATGGATTGTAATTCAGAGTAAAATAAATACCCATGAGTCCATACTGATATAAGAAGTAATTTAATCCACAAATGAGGAAGAAAAGAAAGCACTGCCTTACAATAAAATTCCAGTTAATAAACAGAGAGGAAAGGATGGAACTAGAAAAAAAATCACCACTGACAAATGGCACGTTAATATTTGTTTCAGGCAAGAATCACCAACGAATGCTAAAATTAATATGTGAAAGGATGAGAAGAAATGATATTTATAAAGCTTCAAAATATGATGCTTATTAATTACAGGAAGGAAAAAAATTATCATTTTGCAGTGAAGAAACCTGGAAGACACCATCTTCACCAAGTGAGAAAGTTAACATCACGGGTGATAAGACATCATGTACGCCCAACACAAGGCACTGAAAGGGCACATTACTTCTGTGGTGCTCTTACCAAAAACACATAACTGGCATTCAGTTATGAGAAAACACCAGGCAAACCCAAACTGTAGGATAGACTACATATAACTAGTGAATAAGTACGCAGATCATATAACTAGTGAATATAAGTACGCAGATCATGAAAGACAAAGAAAGGCTGAAGAACTGCCCCCGATTTAAAGAGAATGTAATAGGGTTGTATCAATATCACTCCCGGCTGTGATCACTGCACTGTGATTATGTAAGATGGCAACACTGGGGGAAGCTGGGTGAAGGGTATAAGAATGTCTTTTGTATTCTTTTGCAACTTGGAAGGGTAAATCTCAAACTATTTCAAAATCAAGAACTTAAAAAACTTTTTTAAACTTTTTAAAAAAAGAAATATGGATTCTCGATCCTCACCCCAGAGTTTCTGCTCAGGAGGTCTGGAGTGGGTCATGAGAATTTGCATTTTGACCAAGTTTTCAGGTGATGAGGATGCTGCTCCCTTTGAGAACTCCTGCATTGTGGTACAGCTCCTCCTGTCACAAGCCTACCACACCCTAAAAACAACAACTCACTCATTCTTTCATCATGGCCCTTCTATTTACCAGACATTTGGCTAGCTAAGCTTTCAGTCATTGCAGTCACAGCTCTGCTCTCTACCTATGGAGAAAATGATGCTTTCTACAAGGAAGGAGTCCTTTAAAGAAAGTTCTACATATAGTAAATGCACTGTTAATAGAATTCTTGTTCATCGTCTGTTTTTCATGTTTCAAGGGACAGCAATACAGCTTTGCCCAAATTCCTGAGCATGCCCTTCATAACCCCAGCCTCTTCTAAACGTCAAGTGATCAACTACCTGATTTGGGAGGAAGACGGGGGTCAAGGGACCCTAGCTTTGGTTTCAGAGAAAAGAGAAATGCCAGATTAACTCATAGTTAAAATGGATTTGCATGTTTCTCATAAAGTTTTCCTTTATTGGAGAATATTCTCATGTCAGCCAAATGTTTTGGCCGAATCTGTGAACCCTGTAATCTCTCAGTGACCCTATGAATGCTTAGCTCCTTTGTAGGAGCCTGGAGAGATGTATTCACCCAGGAAACACATGAGACCTGGAAGAGCCAGACCTCCGGGGTTCTCTCTAACCTGTGGAAGGACTTGAAACTCCACCCTGGAAGAGGATGGTACCCAAGAGTGGTCCTCGTCTCTGCCTGCACCAGCAGGCTGGGAGAACAACTGGACTCACGTGCCAAGGCAGCATCTGAATCCCAAAGGGGACCGGGCATGAATGGAAGGCATATGTCTCCTCCAGATCCCAAACTCCTCAAGAAAAACTCAGTGGGAAAAGCCAGTGGGGTCCAGAGAAAAGAGAAGAGAGGCAGCAGCTTGCATCCAGACAGACAGAGATGCACTGAGACGTGATGACGTGAAGAGATGGCCTGGCTTCAGATGTGAGGACAGAGGAGGGAGCTGCGCCAGGCGTCCACATGCTCGGCCCACCCCGCGCAGACGGCCACACGCGGCTGCCCGCTCCACTTCCCCAGCACCGGCAGGTTGGGAGCACGTTCTAGTCTCAACAAGTTTCTTAGGGGAAAGAAGCCAGTCTTGATGCCGCTAAGGGCGCTAGCGCAATGGTTTCTCCCCTCGGTGGTACCGAGGGCCCTGAGGGAATTCTGGTTTCTGCTGTCACAATAAAGAGACTCGCTGGTCAAGTGAAAAAAGGAGAATTCAAGAGTTATGGCTGCTCACTTGTTCCTAAATGTTTCGTCAAGTATTCGCAGATATTCGTTGCAGGAGTGCAGGCAAACATACACACACATGTGCATGCACACATAAACACACATATATGCACACACACATAAACACACACAAACATAAATGCACACATACATACATACACAGGCACATAAATGCACACACATACACAAGTACAAACAGATGCACATGCATGCACACACACCCCTTGGTTACACACATACACACACGCACACAAAAACACACATGCATACACACATGCATATATACATGTACACATGTATACATAAACACACAAGCACATTCACCCATACACACATACAAACACATGCACACACACACACACACCCCTTGCATACACACATACACACACAAAAATGCACACACACTGTGCATGTACATAAATGCACATGCAGGCACACCCATGAATACATACATGCACACACATACACATACAAACACATACACATGCATGTGTGCACACACCCCTTGCATACACACACACATAAATATACACACACACATACACGTGCATGCATGCACACACTCCTTGCATACATGCAAACACACATAAATATACACATACAGGCACACACATAAACATATACTCACGCACATGCACACACATGCATATGCATGCACATTCACCCATATACATGTACAAACATACATACACACACACACACACACACACACACACCCCTCGGCAACATTCCTCCTCCTATCACATCATCTAAGGATCCCTAATGGTGACCTTCCAGGTACCACCCTGGCCTGACATGATCCCCAGCCTCCCCTGACACTCAGATCCCTGACTCCTCATGGTCCCACTCTTACACCCAGATCCTTTTTGGTGGCCCCTCCAAGATCCTGGAACATGAAAGAAGATTCCATGCTCCCAGAACACATCTTCCTTTCCAAGGACTGGGCTCCACACTAAGGCTTAAACTCCAGGCGGAACATTCTAGTGCTTCCCTGGAAATGCAGAAGGAGCCACCAACATTTGCACAGGATGTAAAGCTTACAAAGAGCTTTCCCAGAACATTTTCATCTCAATGTCCTGCTCGGAGAAAATCCTCTGATCTAAGCCTCTGCATCTTCAAACGTTTCCACTCAGTGTATTCATTTCAATCCAGTCTCTCTTGTGGGCCTCCGATGCACGAACAGTCAGGAAACAAGACCCTCACCTTCAGATCTTCGTCCCCTCCCGAAACAAATCCACTTTCAGTCGTCCTTGGGTGTTTTTGTTTTTAATAAAAACAAACTAGTTCTGCTGTTACTCTGTACCAAGCACCATGGGAGATATTTTAGGCAGATTGATCCACTGTCTGTAAATTAATCTTCACCACAATCTCTGAAGCAGAAGCGAGGAGGCTGAGTAATCTGCCTGAGATCACGGGCAGCTAAGTGAGAATCTGAACCCTGGCTTGTGACTCCATAACCACTACCCTCGATGAAACTGCCTGAAGACAGTCTGTTAGAACTTCCCAGCTTGATTACCAATTACCAATTCCTACCAATTCCAGAACTCCTGAACTAAACTCCTTAACTCTCCACCCAGAATCCGGGTCCAGGCCAACAGCGGTTGAACCATCCCTCTGTCCGGACACAGAGCGAAACACTTGGCAGACATCACTTCATTCATCCTCAGGACTATTTAGGCAGGAGCTCCGGTTATCATCCCAGTTTTACAGTGGAGAAACAGAGGTACCTCACACCAACTGTGCGCCAAGCCATATTCTAGGAGCTGAGGCCAACTGTCCAGTAGAACCACAGATGCGGTTTGCACCTCAATCTGCCTGATTTCAGACCTTCAGCTCTTAACCTCTATGCTTTGCTGTCTGGGAGCGAGGGGGTACAAATAACAAACACAACCTCCCCACCACTTTACAGCAACAGAAGAACAGGAATCCACCAAGAGCCTTTGTCCCCAGAGCTCAGCAGGTGTGCAGTTTACTGCCTGCGTCGCGGGATGACTGACTCCTGAATGCCTAGCTGCTTTTTCACTGTCACAACTGGCCCATCTCTTCCCTGTCACTGCCTTTTCATCATCCACTGATTCCTTTACGAACAAGCAAAGCTTCGCACAGGATGGCCCTGGCAGGGTGCAGGTGGGTCCGAGAATCCCGCTTCAGGTGAGCGGTTTGCCTTCAAGCTCCTCTATGACTCCACCCTCTCCCCTGCCTCCTCGGTCCACCACATGCCACAGCGGCAGGTGGCAAATTAGAGCATCTGAATTTTGCAAGTGGGAGGGCTTGTCAAGACACAGACTGCTGGGACCCACCCCACAATTTCTGACTCAGTGGGTCTGGGTGGGGCTCTAGGATTTGAGTTCTAACACCTGCCCGGGTGATGCGGATGCGGCTGGTCTGGGGACCCCTCCTGGAGAATGACTGGCCTGATTGGAGTTGATAAGGTGATAGGGGTGTCCAGGGGTGATTAGGGGCAGCTATGTCTCTTGGGGACGTATGGCTGGGAGGATGCAGAGAAGGGCTTCCCTCCCAGTGGGAAAAGCCACGCCCTGCACCATTCCACTGATCCTGCTCCCCACGGCCAGCTCACCCTCTGTGGACAGGAGCTGGAGTGTCTTGCCCCACCTCTCAAACATTCAAGGGCTCCCCCTCTCTCCAGACCCCAGGAGTTTCCTGCATCACTTGGCAGGAGCTTCACTCCTCACTCATGAGGGAGTGTAGATTCTCCTCTTTAAAAAAAAAAAAAAAAGAAAACATGTATTGGAGTATAATCGCTGTACAATATTGTGTCAGTTTCGGCTGCACAGCACAGTGAATCACCATACATACATATATATTTCCTCTTCTCTGGGTTTCCTTCCCATTTAGGTCACTACAGAACATTGAGCAGAGTTCCCTGTGCCGTCCAATAAGTTCTCATTGGTTATCTGTTTTATACACAGTAGTGTATACATGTCAACCTCAATCTCCCAGTTCATCCCACTTCCCTTCCCCCAGTCAGTGTTCATACACCTCCTGTTTAAAAACAGATTCCATTCTCTAATCACCAGATGGGCATGAGCAGGGCAAAGGGCCACTCCAGCCCTCAATGCCAACAAAGCCTAGCCTGACTTTAGGGTCCAGAAAAGCAAAGCATCTCTGCATCTAAAGGTCACTGCTTCCACAGTGAGGACCGGGGCTCTTCCAGTTCTTAAAAAGCCCATGAGCCCCTCCATGGGTATACTAGGAATGGCGTTGGAAATGTCAGACCATATGGGATGGCCAGGGTCTCAAACACTGGCACATTCTCAGTCCTCTCCTGAGTGATGGCGTCATCACTGCTTCATAGAACTCCACGCAAGAATTTAGCTTCCCAGGCAGTCTCATCTCTCCAGAGTGTCTCTCAGTGTCTCCAGAGTTCAAGTTTCCTTGTGCTAAGATTTAAAAGGCCCCTTGGAGCTGCTCCCTGATGGTTATCTGTACGTTGTAAAGTCACCTTCACATAAGCAGATGCTGCAGTGTTAGTCTTCCACTGCTGTGTGTGTGTGTGTGTGTGTGCACGTGCATGACACCAGTCTTTACTGATATCTTTACTGATATCTGCTTTACCCTTTACCTCATTAGAAGCCTGGATTTCTAGGAATTGAAGGCTGAGAGGTCCTCTAGCTTGTTCCCAGCAGAAATCAGCAAGGTCATCAAAGATACATGACTTCACTAATAGAAACTTATCAGCTGCCAAATCTACCAAGAGATGCTGCAGCCACTTTCACGAAACTCTTGGAGCGTTTTCTTCTCCTCCAGCTTCAGGAAGGTTTTTGAAATATTCCAGCCCAGACAAAGACAGACTCCCCTCCCAAATATTAAAAAAAAATGTTTTCATTATTTCAATGACCTCTCCTTGCCCCACCCATCCACTGGACATCAGCACCATCCAGGTTGATGACATCAGGAACTCCCCACCCATCAACTCACCACAGTGTCATAGGAAAGGAGCCACAGACCTGGAAGCCTCAACCCCAGGCAAAGCCTTGCTTCTACCCAGCAAGTGGAAAGAGATTTAACTTTTCTGTTAAACATGGGGATGAACCAGATAGACTTTGAAGCCCCTTACATGGAAGGTCATCAAACCATCATTAGGTACCAAAGCCTGTGACACACGCTTTGTCTACTTTAAGTTATTTAATAAAAGTCACAAGATTCTTATGGGAGCAGTACCATCATGCCCATTTCACAGATGAGGGTGCTGAGGTAATGATCAGGCCCAGAGTCCCCCAACAAAGGACTGGGTCCAAATTCTCCACCATTCTGACCCAGTTCTCAAGTCCCTACTTTATCGTAACACCATACACCCTTCTATGCATAGCTGTGTATTTCCAAGGGGTCTTGGTTTTTACTGTGACTGCTAACATCAGAGACTTTATCTCGTTTATATAAAATACAGGTGGTGGCCGAAGATGTTCCAAAGTGTGTGTGGTTGCTGGTGATGATGGTATCCGTGTTGAAGCTGCTTCTCCCCTCAAGCCCCCCTACCCCGACCCCCCAAGTGCCTGGAGGGATCAGCCACTCCAGGGCAGCTCCACCCTCACCTGGAAAGGGCTCCTTGAGGAAGTGGCCATTGATGGTCTGGTTGGCAGTGCCCAAGGGGTTCTTGGCGATGAGGGTGTAGTTGCCGTTGTTGTAGTGGGTGGGCTTGTTGAAGAGCAGGCAGCCCTCGGAGACCTCGCCCTCCTGGTAGTACTCCATGTGGATGATCTTGGACTCGCGCAGCGGCTGGCCGTTGTGCAGCCAGTGCAGCGTGGGCGGCGGGTTGCCACGCACCACAAACTCGATGCAGTGCTCCAGGCGCAGCTCGGGCTCTCCAGGCTCACCACACGCGGGGGGTCTGCCAGGGGACAGGCCAGCTGAAGCCCAGGACACGGAATCTCCCATGTCCTGGAGCAGCCTTCCAGGAGCTGGGGCGGGCAGCCCAATTCTTCATGCGTGCACGCATGCTCAGTCATGTCCGACCCTTTTGCAATCCCATGGACTGTACCCCACCAGGCTCCTCTGTCTGTAGGATTATCCCAGCAAGAATTCTGAAGTAGGTTGTCATCTCCTTCTGCAGGGGATCTTCCCAACCCAAGGATCTAGCCCTTGTCTTCTGTGTCTCCTGCATGGGCAGGCAGATTCTTTATCACTGCTACCTGGGAAGCTCCGATTCTTCCCCATCTGGTCTTAAAAGACTAAGGGAATCAGAAGTCCCCCACTCCCCATTAACACCAACACCACCCCTAAAGAGGTGAAGAGATGTCTGTCTTCACCTGAGCTTCCTGGATCCACTACAGCTGGAAGGTCCCTCTCATGACCTTTCTCGGGGGGCATAAACATTCAGTCTACTATAGTGTCTAAGAATTCCTTAAAGAGATGAGTTCCTCTTGCCTAAGAGAAGTTGGCAGAATTTATCTTTTTTTTAAGAATTTTTTTATGTTGGCCATTTATAAAGTCTATGGAATTCATTACAACATTGCTTCTGTTTTATGCTTTGCTGTCAAGGCAAGTGGGATCTTAGTTCCCCAACCAGGGATTGAACTTGTACCCCCTGCATTGGAAGGCGAAATCTTAACCACTGGACCACCAGGGAAGTCCCACTAGAACTTCCCTTAAAAGCATCTTCATTAAGCCAAAAGAGAACCAAAATTTCATACTAAAGGTTGTTCAATGACCCCAGATGCTTGCATTTGTTGCATAGATAAGCACCAAGGCATTAATTTCAGATATCTGGTTTTATTGTGTGTTTTTTTGGGTGTGATTAGCAAATCCCGTGGATGGAGGAGCCTGGTCGGCTGCAGTCCATGGGATCGCAAAGAGTCAGACACGACTGAGCGACTTCACTTTCACTTTTCACTTTCATGCATTGGAGAAGGAAATGGCAACCCACTCCAGTGTTCTTGCCTGGAGAATCCCAGGGACAGGGGAGCCTGGTGGGCTGCCGTCTACGGGGTCACATAGAGTCGGACACAGCTGAAGCGACTTAGCAGCAGCAGCAGTAGTAATTTACCAAGAAGTGTGTATGACTACATGTATTTCCCAGCCAAAACAATTCATATGTATGCTTGCCCGTTCTCTGTCTCTATGGAGTAGCTCCTCAGAGAACTTTTAGAGGTTTAACAAAAGGCAGACTTGGCCCAACTTAGGAGTGAGCAGATCTGAGTTGGAGGTACAGCACCTTCTGAGGGACAGGGACATGCTTTCTGGGGTTACTAGCCAAGGACCAACTTGACTTGCCCTGTACTGCCCCATAGGTGTCTTTCTGTCCCCGTGGTGGACCACGCTCATTGCAGTGGCCCCACCCCGTCCCAGCCTCCCATGCCAAGATCCCCAGGGTCCCACCCGCCCTCCACAATGGCATCCACTCACAGTGGACAGTGAGGGCCACGCTGGCATTGCTCATGCCCACCACATTCTCAGCGATGCACGTCAGGGTGAAGCCATTGTCCTCACTCGTCACATTTACCAGCGTTAGGTTGATGGCGTGTACGTTGGTCCAGTTCAGATTTGTCTAAAACCCCAAGAAAACAGACAACCATCAGACATATAAAATAAGCTACGGGGATATATTGTACAGCACAGGGAATAGAGCTAATATTTTATAATAACTAAAAAAATGTTTAAGACTAAAATTTAAGTTATGTATACTTAACCACATAAAAATTTTTTTAAAAGATTCAAAACAGAAAAATTAGATGATGGCACCAAAACAAAGGCAATAATCAAACAGTTTCCACACGCCTACCCCACCTCACTCCCCAGCACCTTCAGGAATCAAAAGGGAAGATGGGCAGAAAGTGAAAGAGGGCTTTCCGGTGAAGGCACACTGACCAAAGGCCAAGCTCTCTATGTCAAGAGCTCAGGTAGCCCTCACACTTACTCCATGAGGCGAATGGTGGCATTATACCCATTTCACAGATGAGGAAGGTAAGGTACAGAGATGTTTATAGTCTGTTTGAGATCAATTTGCCAGAAGAAGTTGCAGCTAGGTGGCACCCAAGTCTCCGCCTTTCTTCTTGTAGAGAGAGGACCACAGACTTTCCCTCATCTTCTTTCTTATTCTTAGCTTCTCTTCCTGATTCAGCTCATTAGGACTACTAGGTGACAGGGCCCAAGGCTCGGACACCTACCTGGTGGGTGTTGATGGACTGCAGCCCAGTGACTATCCAGTCCACGTCGGGCAGGGGCGAGCCCGAGCCGTTGCAGGTGATGACAGCATTGTCGCCCTCTCGCACTGTCAGGTTGGCGTGGCTCACGCTGATCTCAGGGAGGTCTGGGAGGGAGGACAGGGCGGGCGAGTAGATAAGGAAGAGCTTGTGACCAAAACTCTGTCCACGCGGGCAATGGTGGCACTTCCTGCCTTGTCTAACAGTGACTCCAACACAACCTGCTTGACCTCTCAAAAGTACCCCAAGTCTCAGAAGCCTCACACCAGCTCCAGACGTCAGATCTCAGGACGTGAGCCCATGCAGCTTGACTGGTGGAGGGGATGGGGGGCAGGGTTGGAGGGCAGGACAGCTGCTCAAGGCAGGCAACTCTAGCAATGACGTCAAATGGCATCTTCCACTTTGGGCACTGGCTCCCAAAACTTCGATCCGCTTCAGACTCCCCTGGGGAGCTCGCTAGAAATTCAGATTTCCAAACGCATCCCCAGACACTCTGATCTCATAAGTCAGAGATGAGTGATCAGGCCCACACCTCTGCTTCTCTAAAAGTCCCTTAGATGTCCTGATAAAGGAGACCCGGAGACCACACCTGGACCTGCACTCCTTCAGGTTTACTTAATCAGAAACTGACAGGGTGCAGGGACTCTGATCCGATCACAAAGAGGGCACACGTAACCCTTTTCTGCATCCCTGAAACGAGGAGTCCCCAGCCTCCAGGACCTAATGCCTGATGATCTGAGGTGGAGCTGATGTAATAAAGTAGGAATAAAGTGCACAGTAAGTGTAATGTGCTTGAATCATCTCCAAACCGTGCCGTCCTCCCCCAGCCCCTCCATCCTCCGGCCAGGGAAAAATTGTCCTCCATGAACCCAGTCCCTGGTGCCAAAAAGATTGGGGACCGCTGCCTGAAACCAGCCTTCCCACAGCTGGCTCACGAAGGGACAGGAGCGAGCAGGAAGTAAGAGGGGAGCCGGATCCACAGCCAGTGTGGAGAATTCGAGGCTGGGAGGGCAGTGGGGAAGGAATGCCCTGGCTTCCTTTACTGCCGTGCCACACCGTCCCTGGGTCCATGGGAGGTCGGCGTGGAGCCAGGCAGGCCGGGGGGCTCACTCACCGCACTGGCTGATGTTCATGCGGAAGAGCGGCAGCTGGGAGCCGTCGGGGCCGATGCAGTACAGGTTCTGACTGTGGAGCTTAGCCTGCCCCTGCTCCTGCCACAGCTGCATCCAGCGGATGTCACAGCTGCAGTTGAAGAAGTTCTGCTCCAACCTCCTGTGGGCGAGATGCGAGTTCCGGGAACGCCTGAACCAAGGGAGGCCCCGCTCCCTCCCAGGGTCCTGAAGCGGAGGGCCCCCAACCTGCTCCTCATACTCATGAGAGAAGCTTTTACCAGCGTCTCTAAAGAAATATTGAACACCAAAGAACTGATCTTTCAAACTGTGGTGCTAGAGAAGACTCTTGAGAGTCCCTTAGACAGCAAGAAAATCAAACCAGTCAATCCTAAAGGAGATCAGTGCTGGATGTTCATTGGAAAGACTGATGCTGAAGCGGAAGCTCCAATACTTTGGCCCCCTGATGCGAAGAGCTGACTCATTGGAAAAGACCCTGATGCTGGGAAAGATTGAGGGCAGGAGGAGAAGGGGGTGACAGAGGATGGCATGGTTGGATGGCAGCACTGACTCTATGGACATGAGTTTGAGTAAACTCTGGAAGATAGTGAAGGACAGGGAAGCTTGGCATGCTGCATGCAGTCCATGAGGTTGCAAAGAGTCGGACACATCTGAGCGACTGAACAATTAAAGAAGTGACTTCATAGAAGTTCACAAATTTATAGTTTCTAAATGAATAAACTTATTTTTTTTTAAATCCATTCCACTGAACTCATCTGGCAAACAGACCTTTTAAAAATGTCACTTTGGAAAGCTCCTTTCCTCAAAACCCTCCAAGTGGCCTCCCAACTCATTGAAAGTCAAAGTCAAAGACGTATGGAGTCAGCACCACCCTCTGTCGTCTCTCATTGCCTGCCTCACCCTCCCCTCCTCTTCTTCAGCCACACTGACCTTGCTGTGGGTCAAGGTCAGCAGGAGGACCTGCATGCTCCTGCCTTACGACCTTTGTATCTGTTGTCCTCTCTGTCTAGAGAGTTTGGACCCAGAACATATCTGTGAGATCAGCTCCCTCGATCTCCTATGGCCTTCTCTGATGACCTCTGTAGGAAAGCCACCCTCAACCCACGCCCTCACACTGCCCAGCTCCTCACCTATTTTCTTCCTTCTAGGATTTGTCACTGCCCAGCATCACTTTAAATATTTATTTCCTTGCTTGGGAGTTTAGAATTAGCAGATGCAAATTATTATATATAGAATGGATATAGAAAAAAGTTTTAAAAAATATTTATTTGCTTTATCTCCCTAAATAAAAATTAAATTCCATCAAAGTCAGAGACATTGACTATTAGGTTCACTGCTGTATTCCCAATACCTAAAACTAAGCCTGGCACTTAAATACCTGTTGGATGAATAAAAGGAGGAAGAAAAATGGAAGGAAGGTAAGTAGAAAGGAAAGAAGAAGCTTTTCTCCTTGGAGAGAAGGTGGTTAGCTGTTTCCAACATTTTCTCAAAGCCAGTCTTGGGACCAGCTTTATTCTTTCATAGAGTCAACAAAATCCTTAATAAGCACCTCTTCCATGTTTGGCTCTGCCTGGAGTGAGTGCTATTGAAATGGAAACGAATAATCAGTCCCTATTTCCTGGGAGCTTTCATCTCGGTGAAGAAGACCATCTAATGGAGGAAGAGTCAAGTTCAAGGCCTTCCTCACCACCCCTCCAGAAGGGAGTTATTAGTGGACAACTGAAGGGCATTAGCTGATGTAAAACTCCTGAGGTCAAGGGCACCTGATAAATCGGAAGGCCTAGATCGTTCAGGAGAAAATGCTTCTTTTTTTGGGCCAGCACGGGGATGACTCTGTTGATGCCCAGAGGAAGGGGCGCTTGGGTAATTGCACTAAGATAGGTGGCAAATTCCAAAGTACTGAAGCAGGCATCAGCATCAACCAGCTTTCAGGTAAAAAAAAAAAAGAGAGAGAGAGAGAGGGACTTCCCTGATGGTCTAGTGTCCAAGACTTCATGATCCCAACGCAGGGGGCCCGGGCTACATCCCTGGTTAAGGAATTAGATCCCAACATGCTGCCACTAAAGACCCTAAATGCCACAACAACGATCAAAGACACAGCACAGTCAAATAAATAAATAACATTTAAAATAAAAGAAGAAAAGAGAGGCCCTGGGGGCAGGAATCAGTGTTTTCCAGCCAATAGGACAGCAAAGGTTACATGTGCAAACACCCCCGCGTGACATCCTCTTGGTCTAAAAGTACCTCTGACTTTTCTCCACACACCACACTCATTCAGCAAAGGAGATGAAAACTAACTTTTATCAAGCATCTGCCTCTCACAACTACACTCAGAGACAGCCAAGTCCCATCACCACACAGATGAGGGACTCCCCCTCTCATGTTTGGAAGAGTAAAGTCACGTGCTCAAAGTCCCTCGGCTGGTGTGTGACAGTGAATTGATGTGCTCAGTCGTGTCTAACTCTTTGAGACCCCATGGACTGTAGCCTGCCAGGTTCCTCTGTCCATGGAATTCTCCAGGCAAGAATACTAGAGCGGGTTGCCATTTCCTCCTCCAGGGGATCTTACCAACCCAGGGATCAAACCCATCTCCTGTATCCCCTACACTACAGGGGGATTCTTTACTTGCTGAGTCATAGGGGAAGCCTCAAGGCCTCAAATCTCAGCCTGCTGGACTCCAAAATTCATGCACCTTCCTCATCATCTATCACGGGCAGGACATTGCTAGATAGGGGATTCTAAGAGGAGTAAGCAGGACCCCAACTTTGGGGGCTTATGGAGGCGTGACTAGGGAAAGAATTAGAGGGCCTGTTACAGACTGGACTGTGAAGACAAGAGAAACAAATTTGCAGCAAGGCAAAGAGTTTGTGTCAAGGAGCACCAGGAGATGAAGCTGGAAGGACAAGTGAAAGCCAGATGGTGGAGGACGTTCATGGCCACGTCAGGAAGCTTGAAATGCATCCAGAAGGCAGTGGAAACCACTGGAGTCCTTGTAGTTGGACAGTGATGTGAACAAAATTGTAAGAGCAACCCAATAATGCTGGACAGGCTGACCCAGAGAGGAGGCAAGCTGGAGACTTGGCCGTGATTTAGGACGTCACAGAAACACAGGGTCACGGTGTACAGTGGGGAAGTCTGTACATGTCTCAAAGCACCCAGCCAAAGGGAGGAATAGGGATGAAATCCAGCCTGCACGCCCTTGACCAGACCCGGTGCCAGGTATGGGGCTCTATCCACCCAGAAGAGGCATCTTTTCTCACGCACACATAGGCACCATCAGGCTGGCAGGCTCCCGGTCAGTGCTCTCCAGCTTTTTGGTCTCACATCTCCTTTTCACCCTGATAGATGACTGAAGGTCTCAAAGAGCTTTTAGGTACATGATACTTATCATAATTTACCACATTAGAAATTAAAACTGGGAGAATAGTAAAACACAAGAATGCATTAGCAAAAACTCCATTGAGCATCAGAGGAAGGATGTTAGCATACATCACGTGGCCTCTAGAAAACTTCTTTGAACATGGGACTAAAAAAAGGCAAATAACATTGCAGGATTATATGAAAAGAGATTTAACCTTGATATCTGCCAGAACAGGTCTTGGGGATCCCTGGGACCCTGGACCACCATGAGAGAACTGCTGCTCAGTCACTAAGAGCCTGGAACAGAGAGGTAAAATTTGGAGAGTGGAGTCAAGTTCAGTTCAGTTGCTCAGACGTGTCTGATTCTTTGAGACTCCATGGACTACAGCATGCCAGGCTTCCCTGTCCATTACCAACTCCTGGAGTTTACTCAACTCATGCCCATTGAATTGGTGATGCCATCCAACCATCTCATCCTCTGTCGTCCCCTTCTTCTCCTGCCTTCAATCTTTCCCAGCATCAGGGTCTTTTCAAACGAGCCAGTTCTTCATATCAGGTGGCCAAAGTATTGGAGTTTCAGCTTCAGCATCAGTCCTTCCAGTGAATATTCAGGACTGATCTCCTTTAGGATTGACTGGCTGGATCTCCTTGAAGTCCAAGGAACTCTCAAGAGTCTTCTCCAACACCACAATCCAAAAGCATCAATTCCTCAGTGCTCAACTTTCTTTATAGTACAACTCTCATATCCATACATGACTACTGGAAAAAACCATAGCTTTGACTAGACAGACCTTTGTTGGCAACATAACAATGTTGGCAAGTAAAGTCTCTGCTTTTTAATATGCTGTCTAGGTTGGTCATAGCTTTTCTTTCAACGAGCAAGTGCTTTTTAATTTCATGGCTGCAGTCACCATTTGCAGTGATTTTGGAGCCCAAGAAAATAAAGTCTCTCACTGTTTCCATTGTTTCCCCATTGCTTCCCCACTGTTGCCATGAAGTGATGGGACCAGATGCCATGATCTTAGTTTTCTGAATGGTCAGTTTTAAGCCAACTTGTTCACTCTCCTCTTTCACTTTCATCAAGAGGCTCTTTGGTTCTTCTTCCCTTTCTGCCATAAGGGTGGTGTCATTTGCATATCTGAAGCTCTTGATATTCTCCCAGCAATCTTGATTCCAGCTTGTGTGTCACAGTGAGGAGCCCCTAGGAAAGGATGGAGCCCCCTGAGTACAGGGCCACTCCAGGAGACAGAGGCAGTAGCCCCCTGCTCTGGGAGAGTGAGATGGAGGCCTCCTGAGGGCCTTTTGGGGCAGGATCCGCTGGGCAAGGGAGTGACAGAGAGCCTGTCTCTTATACACATTAAGATGTGTATAAGAGACAGTCTCCCAGCAATCTTGATTCCAGCTTGTGCTTCATCCAGCCCGGCATTTTGCATGATGTACTCTGCATATAAATTAAATAAGCAGGGTGACAATATACAGCCTTGACGTATTCCTTTCCCATTCTGGAACCAGTCTGTTTTTCTACGTCCAGTTCTAACTGTTGCTTCTTGACCTGCATACAGTTTTCTCAGGAGGCAGATCAGGTAGTCTGGTATTCCCATCTCTTTCAGAATTTTCCACAGTTTGTTGTGATCCACACAGTCAAAGGCTTTGTTATAGTCAATAAAGCAGAAGTAGATGTTTTCTGGAACTCTCTTGCTTTTTTTTCTATGATCCAGTGGATGTTGGCAATTTGATCTCTGGTTCCTTTGCTTTTTTAAAATCTAGCTTGAACTTCTGGAAGCTCACAGTTCACATATTGCTGAAGCCTGGCTTGGAGAATTTTGAGCATTACTTTGCTAGTGTGCGAGATGAGTGCAATTGTGTGGTAGTAGTTTGAACATTTTTTGGCATTGCTTTTCTTTGGGATTGGAATAAAAACTGACCTTTTCCAGTCCTGTGGCCACTGCTGAGTTTTCCACATTTGCTGGCATATTAAGTGCAGCACTTTCACAGCATCATCTTCTAGGATTCTAAACAGCTCAACTAGAATTCCACCATCACTAGCTTTGTTTGTAGTGATGCTTCCTAAGGCTCACTTGACTTCACATTCCAGGATGTCTGGCTCTTGGTGAATGATCACACCATTATGGTTATCTGGGTCATGAAGATCTTTTTGTACAGTTCTTCTGTGTATTCTTGCCACCTCTTCTTAATATCTTCTGTTGGGTCCATACCATTTCTGTCCTTTATTGTGCCCATCTTTGTGTGAAATGTTCCCTTGGTATCTCTAATTTTCTTGAAGAGATCTCTAGTCTTTCCCATTCTATTGTTTTCCTCTATTTCTTTGCATTGATCACTGAGGAAGGCTTTCTTATCTCTCCTTGCTATTCTTTGGAACTCTTCATTCAAAAGGATGCATTCAAATTTGGAAAACTCTCCATTCAAATTTGAAATTCTGCAATCAAATTAGGGAGAGTGAAGGGGAAAATGGAGCAAACATCATAAAGGAAGACAAGGTGGTGTTTGGTGTTTCATTGGAGGTAGAAGAAAAGGAAAGAGTAATATATGACCCAACGGTTTCATGCTCCAGGGCACAGGAAGTTAATGGTGGGGAAGAATGTCTTTGGTCGAAAAACAAAAGAGAAGAAACCAGTGGAAAGAAAGAAGGTAAACATATCACGGTGGGGTTGTGGGTAGGGCCAGGGGATGGGGAAGGGAAGGGAAGGTCCTAGGGCAGGAAAGTGAGGGATGAAGTTAAGGACCCTCAGAGGGGTTTGCCCTGAGATTAAGACAGATGCATATGCAGTGGCTGAGAAATGAGAAAGAGGACAGAGACAATGTAGACAGGATAAAACCAGAGAGGTTTTTTTCTGGAGGAAAGGGAAGGGAAGCGGAGAACTAATTGGGATTCACACTGCAGGGGCTGAGAGGAGAGGCCTGTTAGCCCTGTTGGAAAGATATTGAGGGTCCAGATGCTGGAATATATGCAAACTGAACCAGGTCAGCCTGATTTTTCCCAATTGCTTACTTGACAAGATGTGGTCATTCATTATTAAGTAGCTGTAAAAGTACAAATTACCCACCTGGGTGGAAAATACTAGACAAGTGAGAGGCTTGGCCAGGCTGCTTCAGGTCACGTGTGCTTTCTGAGCCCTGCACTCCTGTGTTTCCCCAGATCTTAGGAGTGTCCCCAGAAAGGAGGCCGATGCCTCAGAGCCCTGAGGCTAGAAGGAGGAGCTGGTGAGACACGTGGGGCATGGCTAAGACCCCGCCGGGCATGGGCACGCTAACGGCTTGTTTATTTCCTTCCCTTTTTCTCCTCTAGAAGGCAAGCACCACACGACGTGTTCCTTTCCTCCAATCCAGAGTCTCCGAAAAACTGCAGAAGAACCCTGCGTCCTCCCTCCATCCCTGTGGACCCTCGTCCTGGACAGCGAGACATACACACGGCAGAGCGCATGTTGAGACTCAAAACAGTAGTGCACCAAGCATCTCACTGAGCAAATCTACTGTCATCTTCATAATCTGATAAGAGAGTTAAATAGCGCAGTGGGGGCTTTCCTGCTGGCTCATGGGTAAAGAATCCACCTGCCAATGCAGAAGACACGGATTCGACCCCTGATCTAGGAGGATCCTACATGCGGTGGAACAAGGAAGCCCATGCGTCACCAACTATTCAGCCTGTGCTCTCGGGGCCAGAGAGCGCAGCTACTGAAGCCCGAGTGCCCCAGAGCCCGTGATCTGGAACAAGAGAAGCCCCCACAGTGAGCAGCCCATGCACCGAAACTCGACAGCAGCCCTCACTCGCCACAACTAGAGAAGAGCCTGCGCAGTAAGGAAGAGCCAGCACAGGCCCCAAATAAGTTAATTAATTATTTCTAAAAAAAAAAAAAATCAGTGAAATGGGCCAGAAGCAAAGAAGGGCAAGTCCTGGGTCTAAAGGATGCTGTCCGTTCTCCCATCCAATCCGGCCTGGAGCAGTGGAGCCTTCAGCCAGGGCTTCAGGGACAGACTCCTGGAGCCTAAAGCCAGCCTTCCCGGGCTCCATCAATAATGCAGGCAGCCCCATGAATAATACAACAGCAGCTGCTTCAGAGCACAGATTACCAACACCCAGCCCTTGCCCCAAGATGGCCCGGGGCCTAATTGCAGGGCCCCTGGGGCTTCCTGCAGATTAACTCAGCCTCATCTGAGTCTGTGCACACAGACACTTGGCGTTGGCTAACGCCAAGACTGGGTGTTTAGAAAACACTGATTCCCCGCCAGTCATCACTCTGGTTTTCTTCTCCCCTCCGCAGTATCGGTGCTGTGGCTCGCAATCCTGGTGCCAGGTAGGGGAAAATGGGGAAGAGACCCAAATCTGTTGTCACAGAAGAAAATGCGCCCAAAGGGCACTAAAGATGCCAGCATCCCGATCGTTAAAAGAGTGCCCGAAGAGCTGAGCTGAGCCAGCCTTGTCACCTGGGGGCCACAGGAGACTGGAGAGTGTCCCCTCCTCTAGCAGAGCCTCGAGTCCTGGGAGTTGGGAATGTGACCTTCTTGGAAACAGAGTCTTTGCAGCTATAATCAAGTTAAACCATGAATGAGATCACGCTGGAATACAGTGGGCAGTAAACCCAATGACCGGTATCCATGGAAGAGGAAGGAGGGAAAGGACTTCCCGAGTGGTCACTGCAGGGAGCCTGAGTTCAGTCCCTGCTCAGGGGGGTTTCACATGCCATGCTGTGCAGCCAAAGAGAGAGAGAGAAAGGAGGGAGAGATCAAAGACAGAGAGGGGGGCAGATGGCCACGTGAAGACGGAGGCAGAGACTGGAATGGTGCTACCACAAGCCGAGGCCCACCAGAGGCCACTAGGCCCTGAAAGGCGAGGAAGGGCTCCCCCTCGAGCCCCTGCAGTGTGTGTGGCCTGCTGCCACCTTGAGTTTGGACGTCGGGGCTCCAGAACAGGGAGAGAATCATTTTCTACTGTTCAAAGCCACCAAATTTGTGGAAATAGGTTAAGGCAGCCCTAGGATATGAAGACAGCAAGTAACTTCATTCTGCAAGGCTCTGTTTTAACTTCTATAAAGGGGAGCAAAAGTGGGTTCAATCTTCCTTCCTCACAGTTATTGTGAGGATTAGTGATGATCTATATTAATACGTTTTCTGAAGTTATACGGGTGATAAAGAGGTCAGGTTATTATTATAATAACAGTATTATTAGTCTGATTGTTTATTTATTTATTTTGCTGATGTTGGTTGTTTAGTCACTAAGTCATGTCTAATTCTCTTGAGACCTCATGGACTGTAGCCCACCAGGCTCCTCTGTCCATGGGATTTCCCAGGCAAGAATATCTGAGTTGGTTACACTTCCTTTTCCAGGGAATCTTCCCGACTCAAGGACTGAACCCAGGTCTCCTGCATTGCAGGGGGATTCTCTACCACTGAGTAACCTGGGAAACGTTTATCTAGGCTGTGCTGGGTCTTCGTTGCTGCACAGGTTTTTCTCTAGCTGCGGTGAGTGGAGTCTACTCTCTAGTTGCTGCGTGCGGGCTTCTCCTTGTGGTGGCTTCTCTTGCGGTGGAGCGGGGACTCTAGGTGCTGAGGTTTTAGTGGCTCCGGCTCCCAGGCTCAGTAGTTGTGGCTCACGGCTTAGTTGCTCCAAGGCATGTGGGATCTTCCTGGACCAAGGATGGAACCCAAGTCTCCTGCACTGGCAGGTGGCTTCTTAACCACTGAGCAACCAGGGAACCCCTTTACCAGCTTGTTTAGTGACTTGAAGAGCCGTGGCCAGCAGTCAGTGCCAGGACTGGGAGAAGGAAAGCGCCAGAACTAGCACAAAAGCATCCCTGAAACCAAGTTAATATTTTACCAAGTCGATTAAATCTGCAGATTATACCAGACATAATTATCACTTTGCTTTAAGAAAATAAATATTCCAATCTATTTTAATGATGTCTGCTCCATGCATGCAGGGTATTAAAGAGAAGCTTGTTGGAGATACACTTATGGTCCTTAGGGTATTTCTGAAGGGTTTCTTCACTGTGAGCTTATATCCTCTGGTGCCTCTCGCCTTTGCCTAAATTGTATCATGGGATTCAGAATCCAAGCTTCTTTTCTTTCGAATTCACTCTTTATCTCGGAGGCAATCTCTTTGATTCTTGCTAGGCTTTTTCAACAGACAGTTCCCATCTTCTTGGTAATGGGAAGACACCATCTTGCCCAAACCAGAAACTTCAGAGAACACTGTGCAATGTCAACTCAAATTTCTCCAAACCCGCGCCATTGGAAGACTGCCAGCTACTCTGATGCAAGTCTTAAAAGATGCTTCCAGTTTTTATCAGTAAGAAAAAAAGCAGACTGGACCAGTGAGAAGCAGTGGGCCCTGTGCTCAGCCAAGACCATACCCTTCATCGCACAAGAGTAAACGAGAAATGAGAGAAAGAGGTGTCTGGCATATGGCGAGGGCCCTGAGATGCTAACTTATTTGGACTTTTTTTTCCCTTTGGATTCCATTCTTTTTCCCCCCATTGATTCCAAGGGGAGCTGCCATGTCGAGAGTGGCTTCTGGAAGGTGATGCAAAGCATGTGGGCTGTGGGGCTAAGTTGGGTCAGAAAAGAGCTGGTCTTTGAAAAGAGCAGACCTAGGTGGTAGCAATGCTCATAATCACAGTACTCATTCCCATTACTCCCCATGTGATGTTGGATCAGTTATTTCACTTGGCCAGGCCTCCAACCCCTCATCTGTCAAACTGGAGAATAAGGACATCCCCACCCGGCTGTGGGGTTGTTCCCTGAGATGACAGTGGACTTCTTATACATTGCTGTTGTTTAGTTGCTCATTCATGTCCGTGTCTTTGTGACCCTATGGACTATAGTCCGCCAGACTTCTCTGTCCATGGGATTTCCTAGGCAAGAATACTAGAGTGAGTGGCCATTTCCTCCTCCAGGGGTCTTCCCAACCCAGGGACTGAACCACGTCTCAGCACCTCCTGCACTGGCAGGCAGATTCTTTACTGCTGAGCCACAGGGGAAGCCTTCGTATACATTAGGGACTCAATATACGTCTCTTCTTTCTCCTTCTCTGCTACTGGAAAAGTTATACACACTCAGCCTTCTGACGGGGAATCCCAACAGCATTCATTCTTCTATGGAGGATCAGAGGAGGGGATGGCTGGGGCATGCAGAGACCCCCCACGAAGGAATAAAATGTGCTAAGAAGCTGTCGAAAGCCCCAGTTCAAGCCTTCTGTTCCTGCGGAAGGTCTCTGGAAGCCTCGCACCTCTACCCTTGCGATGATCTGGCTGCCCAAGCTCACAGAGCCATCTCCTCTAGGGCCAACAGTCTTTCTTCCTGGAACTACGAAACCCTTCCCCACACCCCAGCCCGCAGGCTCCATTGGGCAGACCCTGGCAGTCTACATGGCTCGTGGCAGATGGCGCCATGTGGACTAATCAGGAAGTCAGACAAGAAAATACGACCCCCTCTTCCATTTGCCAGGAATTGGGATTGTTTGGATTTTAATCACAGCCACAGCTAAGAGCCAACATGCGGCCCCTCCAGCCAAGAGATAAATTTTCTACTCTCAACATTCAATTCTTCCTCAAAAAAAAAAAAAAAAAAAGACCCCTATCAGGCAACTGCTCCCTCAGAAAGGGGTTTCTTTATTTTCCAATATAATTCTTTTCTTATTTAACAATATGACAGAAATAAAATACTCTGTGGACATGGTGCTTCTCCCACAGTGACTCGCCCTGGAGGGAACGTCTTCATTCCGCCATAAGTCACAGCCAGCTTACTGGTGTATTGATCCCAGGCAAAGATGAATGCAGAGTCCCATGAGCCTCTGGGAGAAATCTGACATTTTCTTTAAATATATATCCATGGAACAACTGTTTCTAAAATTCCAAGAAACATCTATCAGGCAACTGCTCCCTCAGAAAGGGGTTTCTTTATTTTCCAATATAATTCTTTTCTTATTTAACAATATGACAGAAATAAAATACTCTGTGGACATGGTGCTTCTCCCACAGTGACTCGCCCTGGAGGGAACGTCTTCATTCCGCCATAAGTCACAGCCAGCTTACTGGTGTATTGATCCCAGGCAAAGATGAATGCAGAGTCCCATGAGCCTCTGGGAGAAATCTGACATTTTCTTTAAATATATATCCATGGAACAACTGTTTCTAAAACTCCAAGAAACAGGTCACAGGGGCAACACACCATTGATTTAGCAGCCAATGACTTTTAGAAAGAGCACTGAACGTTGTCTTGATAATTCCAACAATGGCAGACCAATATGTCCCTTGGAGAGATGCTGTCCCTGAACTCCCATAGATGAAAGGGCTGGGTTCTTGGGAGAACTAAATGAAAGACTCTCAAGAAAGAGAGCCCCCAACTAGATCCTTTAGGGCAGGGCCCCTGGTCAGTTTTAAAGCAAGGTGCGGAAAAACTGCAATCACACATTTGTTTGAAAATTATCATAGAATGGATCCATCCTTGGATTGGAAGGCTTTTCCTGGTGGCTCTGATGGTTAAGAATCTGCCTGCAATGGGAGAGACCTGAGTTCAATCCCTGGGTTGGGAAGATCTCCTGGAGAAGGAAATGGCTGTCCACTCCAATTTTCTTGCCTGGAGAATCCCATGGACAGAGGAGCCTGGTGGGCTACAGTCCATAGAGTAGCAAAGAGTCAGGCACAACTGAATCAACTTAGCATGAACACACATGAGTATATATTTACCTTTTTTTCAAGCTCAGAAGTTTTTATTGATGTACATCTGATGGTAGCCATATATGAACTCTGCTCACTACAGCTATTGTGCTCGTAGCAGAGGAGAAGACTAGTGGAAGGGCAATGTCCTAAGGTAGCAAACTGATTTATCCTAAACCCTACAGCACTGTCAAAGAGACCCTCCCTGCCCTTCCCATCCCTGGAATGGCCTCTTGCAGCACCATGTAGACACCTACTCCAGGAGGATGAGTAAGGTATATACAGGACTGTGATGGCAATGGACATATTCTCCCTCCTGACCAACTGGGTCAGAAAAGGTTCTGACTCATCCTTGAACCCAGGTCTTCACCAGCTGGAGGGAGAACAAGTTGAAAGGGCAACAGCTTGGGCAGGGATCCAAGGTCATTCATTGCCTCTTGGTAAAGGATAAGAAAGCAATCTGCATTCAGTGAATTTGGTTTGGAGTCACCAAGTAAAAGAGAAGACACGTGAGCAGTGTCTCTGGAACGCTGAGTCCCTAATTCTATCCCTGTCTCAGTTCCTTTGCAATTTATTCCTTGATTTGTTCTCTCAACATAATATGCCATCCTTCATGCACAGAGCTGACCCTGATGACTCACACGGCAACATGAGTTATTTTTTCCAGCAGGGGTTACAAGTTTTCTCTCATCCATCCAATACGTGTTTGTGAAAAATGGCTAGCTGGGGTAAGAGCACACTGATCAGTCTCAGAATGCAGCAAAGCTAAGCTTAGGTCCACAGGCGGATTGAATAAATACGTGGGCTTTGTCCCGTCAGGATGCCCATACCCAAGCCAAACAGGCTGACAGAAGATCATGAGAAGTGGAAAAGAATGCAATCTGAAACTAAAGGCTTATGTTCAAGGCCTGGTTCAGCCAGTTCCTAGCAAGGTGATCTTGGCTGTGTGTCACATGCCTTTCTGGAGCTAAAAAACCCTCACCTTAAAGGGTGGAGATACCATTTTTATGGGAAGCATAATAATATCTACCTTGATTGACACTAGGGATGATAAATCAGAGATCACATAAACAAAAGCACACCTAATTATCTATTTACATATTACAAATGTCATTTATTATAAATGAACTCTTTATTATTATAAATTCAATACTGTTATTAACTAATTACTAACAGGTCACAAAACTACATCCTGCTAAGAGATGAAATTCCTATTTTCTGAAATGTATTATGCCCAGAAAGAGTATCAGAAATCAAGGAATGAGGTGACTCCCTCTCACTGAACATGGTACACCCATGTCATCCACCCCAAAAACCCCTTCAGGTGTATGCCCGGCCTTCAGTGGCTTCACTTGACCTCTGACCACCACTCCACCCATCTGGACAGTTTTCGAAACTGAACTTACAATTCCCGAAGACTCAGCGTCTGGAAGAGCTGCCATGAGAGTGTGGTGAGCCGGTTACTTGACAGGTTTCTGCAAGACAGACACAAATAAAGAAAATTAAAGGACGACCTGGAATCAGTCTTGCTCTGTGTAGTGGGCGTGGTCATCTCATGGGAGCCTGGCTTATCTGTGCTTCCCTTTTGTTCTATTCGGCTAAGAGCACATCTGCCAGTATTCCAGGCTACAGATCATGTCTTGAGAGGATGCTGAGACCTTTTAAAGAAAAGACTTTACAAATCAAATGAAATAAATAAATTAATAAAATTTTCTTGGTCATTCTCTGCTATCCTCTCATCACAATAAAATTTCACCTTTTTAAGCCCACCCTCTTTCAGGAGGACAGAGAACCCTCAGGGTAGAGCGTGTACAAACCAGCAAGTATTTTTTTCAAATGAAGTACAGTTGATTTACAATGTTGAGTTAATTTCTGCTGTACAGTGAAGTGATTGTTAAACAAAACACATTCTTTTTCATATTACTTTCCATTACGGTTTACATAGTTAACTGAATATAATTCCGTGTGCTACACAGTAGGACCTATTGCTTATCCATTTTACATACAGTAGTTTGTATCTGCTGATCCCAAACTCTTAATTTATCCCACTTCCCTTTTTTTATTACTGAGGCACAGTTGACTTACCAAAAGAGCTGTTCATACTTATATGTCTTAAATGAGTTTAAAATAATATATATATATGAAATGATAGTCATAAACAGTGCCATAAACTTAACTGGCACCGCTAAAAGTTTCTCCCCTCCCTTTTTTATAATAATATTTAAAGAACATGTACCCTTTTCCCAAAATTATAAGTGTACCATACTGTATTATTAACTATGCCCTACCCTGTATTATAGATACCTGGGACTTCTTCTCACCCTGCATAAGTGAGGCTATTGTATCCTGTTACCAACAAACATTCTTAACATTCACACAAGTCAAAAAAAAAAAAAACTCCACACCTATAATTCCTTCAAGCCAGTCCCTCCCCCAGCAACCCTGCCCATCGATGATCAAGACATCAGCATTTTTGTTCACACTTCTGTTCTCCTCCTAATGGTTATTTAATTGTTCTCATTAGGATGTACAGGGAGAGGAGCAGTCATTAGTCTTCTGAATAAAAGAAGAAACACACCCACGGTTATTACTTTGCCAGGCTCAACAAACAACTTTCGATGTGATAACAGTCCTTCAAGGCAGCAGTGGGAGACGTTGGAGTCAAATGGTACCCCAGGAACTGTGGACTCATCCAGTGATGAGAAAGGAGAGCAGTCAAGACTGCACTTAGGTAAATACCTGTCCACACATACAAGCACTGCATACGTCTATCAAAATGTTGGTAACAAATGCAAACACAGACTCCCGTTTACACACATATGCATAGACTCACAAGTGCACCTATATTTAGGGGACTTCTATAACAAGTATTTGCTCACAGCCAAATATAGGCTCCAAGGAACGAGGGGGTGGACAGTAGATAAGGGCTCTTGGGAACGTATGTTCAAGTTAGTCATGAATAAGCAAGAGAAGTGCAGTTTGTGATGCACTTAAAGGGCTTAAGCAAAGTGGGGCAAGAAACTTATGGGGAAGAGACGGGGCTATGTCGGAAGTATGTAAGACCTTACTGCTTATCCATTTTATACATAGCAGCTTGTATCTGCTAGTCCAAAACTTCTAATTTATCCCTCCCCCTCTTTTTTTTTTTACTATTAAGGTATAGTTGACTTACCAAAAAGAATTTTTCCATATTTAATATATATATGTCTTGATGAGTTTAAGATAATATATATCTATGAAATAATCACATAAACAACCATTCTGAACATTCCACAAGTCAAAGGCTTCCATAAATGTCCTCTGAGAGGGGACACTGGAGCTGAGACAAGCAGTGAGACTGAGCTGAGGGCCAGGGAAGGTGTGTTCCAGGCAGTGGGAGCATCAGGTGTAAAGCCCTGAGAGGGATAAGTGGGGCAGAAAGGAGGCCAGTGAGAAAGGAAGTAGGAGAAATGTGGTCTAGGATAAATAGGAGGGAGACTTCCCCGGCAGTCCAGTGGTTAAAACGCTGCCCTTCCAAGGCAGGGGTTGCTGGTCTGATCCCTGGTCAGGGAACTAAGATCCCCATGCCATTTGGTCAAAAGAATTTAAAACAAAAAGTAGAGTAAGCACCAGAAGGGGCCATGCCACACCCACCTTTTGGGCCAAAGTAAGGCGTCTGGATTTTACTTCAAGGAACAATGGGAGAGCAGCAAACCGTGTTAAGTAGGGACGTGGCTTAATCTAACCAGCATCTTTAAAAACAGGAACCCAAGACGGGAAGCCATAAAAGCAATTAGGAGATGCTGCCATATTCCAGGCAAGAAGAGAGCACAGAGGTGATTAAGCTGATGAATTCAGGCTAGGTGGGAGGGAGAGCTGCCAGAATGCCTGTGGGGCTGGATCAGGCCACAGAGGGAGACCTGAATGCCCAGGAGAGTGGTGCTGTCCTTTAATGAGCCCAAGGCTGCAGAAGGGTCCCAACTGGAGAGTGGCATGGAGATCAAGACCGTCCCCCTTCCAGGCACTAAGCTTGAGATGCCTGTTTGATGTCCACAGAGAGACGTGAGATAGCCTGTTGGCTGTGTGGGTCTGGAACCCATAGGAGAAGCTCATCCTGGGTGAGGTCACAGAGGGTAATCATGGCTCATCGGAGGAGCAGATATTCAAAGCCAAGGACAAGCTAGAGGACAAGGCTCCCCCCTCGCATTTGAGGCAGATCTGTCTTGGTGACATGGGCTTCCCTGGTGGCTCAGATGGTAAAGAATCTGCCTGCAGTGCAGGACACCTGGGTTGGATCCCTGGAGAAGGAATATCTCCTGGAGAAGGAAACGGCAACCCACTGCACTATTCTTGCCTGGAGAAGGCAGAGGAGACTGGTGGGCTACAGTTCATGGGGTCACAAAGAGTCAAACATGACTGAGCAACCAGCACTCTCTTGGTGAAAGCCCACGACTTGGGGGAGGCAGACCCCATTCTTGGGGTGCAAAGGACTGGGGGCAAAGGGAAGGTCTTCAGGGAGGTGTACCACAAACTTACTGTCACACTCTCTCCCCAACCCCCAGCACTCTCTCCTTGGCCCTCTTTAGGAGGGTCCCTCATATCCCCACACTGTGACTAACTTCCTCTCTGCAGGGCTGTGGAATGCTGGCATGAATAAAAACACAACCGCTCACCAGAAGACTATAAACCTCCTTTTTAATGACTGAGTAATATTCCATCGTGTATATATAGCACATCTTTATCCATTCATCTGCCACTGAATAACTTAGGTTGCTTCCATGCCTTAGCTGTTGTAATAGTGCCCCAATACAGTACCCCAATAAAAAAATCCTGTAAACCTTAACCCATCCGCATGCTCAGCTTCACAAATCCCTACCAATGGCATCCTTTTCCTACAAACCGCCTCATTTCCCCCACTGAACTGGAAGGGAAGGGGGACGGAAGAACTACCTGATGACTGTGTGAGGACACCCAGGCGCCCAGCTCCCAGCAGAACATCTCCTGCTCGGAAGGGAGGAGCAGGCGATCAGACATGTACGCCCATCAGCGTCATGACCTTACGCGGGAGTGGACCTGAAGCTGAAGCTCGGGGTCAAGAATAACAGGGTTGGGCACCACCCTAGGTATCTCCATTTCCATCAGCTGCCCTGATGTTTCCATAAAGATGAGTTTATGCATCAGAACCTCGTTGCTGGTTTACGCACAACAGCACCAGAGGCAGCAGGAGTTAGACAAGGCCCCGGGGCCTTGAGCTCTCTGCCTGACTCCAGCGCAGCCTGGAACAAGAGTCCCTGGTTCGAAAGCTGAGTGGCGGCTGTGGGGAGAGGCAGCAGCCAGGAACCCCAGGTTCACTGCACCCTGGAAAACACGCCCTGCCCCCGCCCCCACAGGAAGGAGGAGGCAGGGACCCACGAGAGGTCCAGGTAAAGTGGGAGGAGCAGCCCAGAGTTCTTGGGGGCCCCGAGGCAGGGAGCAGGCTGCCAGCAATGTCCTTTCACAAAGGTCAAGTTTTGCTACATTAGGCAGAAATGTCAAGAGAAAATTGGATTCTGAAAGAAAGAAAATAACAGGCATTCTGGGCAAATAAAGAATAAGAAATGGCATTATCTCCTTATTACAAGTTGGTGGGGTGGGGCGGGGGAGACCAGATACAGGGGAGGGGGCTCCCGCTCTCCCAAGGGTGTCCCCTCTGTAGCTCCACCCCAGGCCTCCACCAGCCACCAAGCCCCACCTGGGGGAGAAAGAGCCCCTTGCATTCCTTCAGCTCTTTGGCCAGGTGGAGCAGCCAAGGCTGGACTCAAGGGCCTTGTCCATGACTGCCCTCTTCCCTGCCTCCTCCTCGATGGCCCATAAACCACCTGCACCTTCTGGGGTCCAGATCCTCTTCTTCTCTCACCTCCTCCTGCCTCCCCACATCATCTCCATGACCAAAATCTGCACTCACCAAGGGCTTACTCAGTACCAGCTACCCTGCTACTTGAGGCTTCCCCACTGGCTCAGTGGTAAAGAACTCACCTGCCAGTGCAGGAGACTGGGTTTTATCCCCAGGCTGGGAAGATCCCAGAGAAGGAAATGCCAACCCACTCCAGTATTCTTGCCTGGAAAACCCCATGGACAGAGGAGCCTGGCAGGCTATAGTCCAGGGGGTCGCAGAAGAATTAGACACAATTTAGCAACAAAATAACAATGACAACTCGTTTACCCACTTTTGCTTTTATGATTTCATTTAATATTTACAGCAACTGTACAAGGCGTACAATAGATGCAATAGATGAGGAAACTGAGGCTCAGAGGCTGCCAATCAAAGTTGAACAGCTCTGAGCAGTCTTAACGTAAAGACTTCAGCAACAGGCAACAAAACGACATACCTAGGAACATTTGCAACCAACACAGAGACATGTAAATGCCCAGGTCCACATACACACAGCATAGTGCCTGTCCCCAGAGAGAGCAACACTGTGCCGCACGAGTCCCGGGAGGAAAGCGTACACACAACCTTGGCAACCGTACACACTGCCTGCCAGAGACACACAATAGAAGCATCCAGCCCAGAGGCAAACACACACACAGCACAAGCAAGGCAAGCATATTCACCCCCAGCAAGGCAAGCAGGGCACGCCTCTGGCCATCCTGCCCTCGGTGGCATAAGCGCGCTCATGGTGCTGGGCAGATAAGAAAGATGAAGCAAAGACTTACTACCCGCCTACCACCCACTGCCCCTGCTTTTCCTTCTACCTGATGCCTCGCCTGTATTCACCTGTCATCAGTTATTGATGGGCCGGTTACCCCACTCATCAGACAAAGGTTTAATTAAGAACCATCCTGCCTCTGAGCTGCATAGCAGCCCCGCGCCTCCTCCCTCACAGATCCATTATCAGCCGTCTCTGACTTTTGCTCGAGTCCGTGGCCAGTTTCCAAGTCACCTGACCGCTGGAATTAATTTGGTGAGCAAGATTTTACGAGATGATGCATCAAACACTTTCCCAAAATCAAGCCCCATGACCTTGCCCCGTATCCCTCATCTGAGACTATCAAACAAAGCCATTAATTTTGTCCTGCACTATTGCTCCTCTAACAGCCCAGACTCTGGGGCCAGAGTAATGACGGCGATGATGCAGCTCCTGGGTGCTCTGGAACAAGGTACCAGATGGCCAGATCTGACCCTGAGTGGGAGACAGGCTGAGGTGGCCCTTCCAGCATTAGCCCCCTGGTGAACAGAGGGAACTTTGGGATGGAAAGTAGTTCCGTGACCCTCCTAAATGGGCGCCCAACTGCAGCAGGATGGAGCCCCAAGAGTCGGGAGGATGTCACCCTCTACCCCGGGAACCCTACAATCCAGTAAAAGTGTCACTCAACATGGACCCTGAAATGTAGAGAAAGACACGGCAAGGGAAGGAGAAGGGGGCTAACTGGGAGACTGGGATTGACAGTATGTACACTGTGGGTGCAAAGGAACATGACTAAGCAATAAAATAGAACTGGACTGATCACTGTGCTCAGTTGCTTCGGTCATGTCTGACTCTTTTGTGACCCCATGGACTCTAGTCTGCCAGGCTCCTCTGTCCATGGAATTCTCCAGGCAAGAATACTGGAAAGGGTTGCCATTTCCTTCTCCAGGGGATCCTCCCGACCCAGGGATCAAATCCAGGTGTCCCGCACTGGCAGGCAGGTTCTTTACCATTAGCGCCACCTGGGAAGCCCCATATATACACTACCACATGTAAAACAGATAGCTAGGAGGAAGCTGCTGTGTAACACAGGGAGCTCAGCCCAGTGCTCTGTGATGACCTGGAGGGGTGAGGCGAGGGTGGGAGGGAGGTTCAAGAGGGAGGTGAGATACGTATACTTACGGCTGATTCACAAGTGGCGTAGTGGTAAAGAATCTCCTGCCCATACAGGAGACTTGAGAGACACGGGTTCTATCCCTGGTTCTGGAAGATCCCCTAAAGAAGGGCATGGCAACCCACTCCATGAATTCTACAGGCCAGAATATTGGAGTGGGTAACCTTTCCCTTCTCCAGGGGATCCTCCCGACCCAGGGATCAAATCCAGGTGTCCCGACTGGCAGGCAGGTTCTTTACCATTAGCGCCACCTGGGAAGCCCCATATATACACTACCACATGTAAAACAGATAGCTAGGAGGAAGCTGCTGTGTAACACAGGGAGCTCAGCCCAGTGCTCTGTGATGACCTGGAGGGGTGAGGCGAGGGTGGGAGGGAGGTTCAAGAGGGAGGTGAGATACGTATACTTACGGCTGATTCACAAGTGGCGTAGTGGTAAAGAATCTCCTGCCCATACAGGAGACTTGAGAGACACGGGTTCTATCCCTGGTTCTGGAAGATCCCCTAAAGAAGGGCATGGCAACCCACTCCACTGTCCTTGCCTAGAGAATCCCATGGACAGAGGAGCCTGGTGGGCTACAGCCCATAGGGTCGCAAAGAGTTGAACACAACTGAAGTAACTTAGCACACATGTGGCTGATTCATGTTGTTGTACATCAGAAACTAACACAGCATTGTAAAGCAATGATCCTCCAATTAAAAAAAATAAAAAAGGTGGACTCTGCGGTCAAAAGAAGCCAACCAGGTGAATACTTCTGTTCCCCAAACACTGAGACAAGTGGGGGCTGACCCTCCAGTTTGCTAAAAAGGTTGAGAAGGAAACGCTAATTCCCACCCACGAAGCGATGCTGAAGATGGAAGTCTCCGAGGATTTCCCAGATTAAGCGTGTGGCTGACTTCGGCAGGGCCTCCTATCCTATCAGCAGAGGCAGGCCCAGGGCAGCCTGGGTCTTAGGACTGTTGGCCACAGGTGCCTAGCTATCCCTATGCTACGGAGCTCTCAGAAGCATTGAGCATATCCAATTGGATACATTTTTCACAATCTGCATTAAACCCTGCGTGCTTCTCCCCCAACCCAATTGATCTTCCTTTTTCTTGACTTATTGTACTAGCTAGGATTTTCAGTGTGATGTTGCGTAGAAGAAGTAAGACAGCTTATTTTCCTTGTTACTAAACCTAGATCCCAGATTAAGCGTGTGGCTGACTTCGGCAGGGCCTCCTATCCTATCAGCAGAGGCAGGCCCAGGGCAGCCTGGGTCTTAGGACTGTTGGCCACAGGTGCCTAGCTATCCCTATGCTACGGAGCTCTCAGAAGCATTGAGCATATCCAATTGGATACATTTTTCACAATCTGCATTAAACCCTGCGTGCTTCTCCCCCAACCCAATTGATCTTCCTTTTTCTTGACTTATTGTACTAGCTAGGATTTTCAGTGTGATGTTGCGTAGAAGAAGTAAGACAGCTTATTTTCCTTGTTAGTAAACCTAGAAGAAAAACATCCCGTGTTTCATCACTGAATATGATGCACTTTGCTAGGTTTCTCGTAATGTCATCTGCCTACAACCTTATTTTTTTGAAATTTGGGAATGTAATGTATGGCAATAGATATTAAAGTAAATATTGTTTTTTCATCTTTGAAAAAAAAAGTAATTAAGGCTAAAGGAGGCCATGAATCCTAATCCAATATGGTTGGTGTCCTTATAAAAAGAGATTAGAACATAGACATGTACGGAGGCAGATGACAAGAAGACACCAGGAGGAAAAGTCAGCATCTACAAGCTGAGGCAAGAGGCCTCAGAAGAGAGGAACCCTGCTGACACCTTAATCGTGGACTCCCAGCCTCCAGAACTGTGAAGAAGTCATCGTTCCTGCTGTTGAGGCCACCCAGTCTGCAGCATTGATGGCAGCCCTAGCAGACGAGCACACCTATCCTCAGCCCCTCTCTTGCCCCCAAGGTCCTGACAGCAGAGTTGGCTGCCCAACTGTGATCTCTGAAAGTGTCCGAGTCTTGGTTTTCAGTTCCTCCCTCTTGACGCCAGGAAACCAGCTTCCAAACCAGGGTCCAGGCACGAAGATGCAATCTGGGGCCTGTCCACTAGGTCAGCTCCTGCCCCAGATATACGCTAGTCTCCTCTTGCAAAAGATGGTTGCAAGAGAGCACAGAGACCCAAGAGTGTGCTCAGCTGGCATCCCAATCGTGAAAGCCACAGTCACCGGCTTTTCCTGGAGGATTCACCCTGCTGCTTGCAGAAAGCATTATTCTAAGAACTATGCAAAGCTCCAAGACTTTGGCCACCTGATGCAAAGAGCCAACTCATTGGAAAAGACGCTGATGCTAGGAAAGTTTGAGGGCAGGAGGAGAAGAGGGTGACAGAGGATGAGACGGTTGGATGGCATCATCGACTTAGTGGACACAAGTTTGAGCAAACTCTGGGAGGTAGTGAAGGACAGGGAAACCAGGAATGCTGCAGTCCATGGGGTCACAAAGAGTACGACAGGGCTGAGTGACTGAACAACGAGCTCCAAGCATCAGGCGTGGCCACCCAGAGAACAACAAAAGGCCACCCCTTTCTACTCTCCCAAGCTCAGGGGCTGTGGCTTGGTGAGATCATCATGCTGTAATTCTGACTTCCTCCATCCACGAATGCAGCATATGAAAGAGGCAGTTCTTCCTTCCTGAAGACCCCACATACCCTCAGCGATTTGTCTCTGCCTTTCGAATTTTTCCCATGAAGGAACTATCTCTTTGGTCTTCTCGAAGACAGTCAACTCCCTCCCCTGCTAAGCCACACCAAGATTCGTTTGAAATTGCTGACGGAGGTGGAGGAAAGTCCAGGAAAGAATTCCTTGATGCAGCACCAACCCTACAGAGAGTTTGCTTAGAAAGGAACAAACCACAGAGAAAGAGGAGGCTGGCAGAACCGAGGAGCTTCTCCCAGAACCAGGGAGCTTACACTTCATGATCCTGAACGTGGGACTTTGCACACACCAGTCCCACACCAGAGACGCCTGCTGCCCACCGTGGGGCTAAGTGAGGGCGGCTGCCCTCAGCCTCCCTGAAGGAAGGAAGCTCCCGGTCATCTCATCACTAGGGCTGCTGCCGACCCCCGAGGGGTCCCCCTTGAGCCGACCCCCTAAAATCCAGCCCCTGTGACAAGGAAGCAGACGCTGCCACCCAGTGTTCCTCTTGAAGGCCACGGAGTATTTTTCTACATCGTTGATATATTTGCTTTTCCCTCAATTAAATTGCTGTAAAAGGGGGGTGTGGGTTAAAGCCATTTGAGCCATTTTTATTCAGCTAAATTACATTGGATGGCTCATTTAATGAACTTTAATGAAGCCAAAATGCTTTCTCTAATCAAATCTCAAGTGACGTGACTGGTGTCTTGACCTGAGATCAGGAGACTGGAGGCAGCTTGTCCACAAGGCCTGGGGCTGAGCTAAACCCTGGGTTTCCCAGAGAATGTTCCTGGGAAGCCGAGGTCTTCTGTATGCTAATGGGTATTACAAGGCCAAAAATTTCATGTTGCTTGAAAAATGTGGCACTAAATGAAATTAAGCAGGCTTAATTACTGCAGAACTTCTCAGAACTTTTACCGAGTGAAGGATCTAATCCATCGAGTCTCAAATTTGTTGTTGTTGTTGTTTAGCTGCTCCATCGTGTCTGACTCTTGGCGGCCCCATGGATTGTGGCCCATCAGGCTCCTCTGTCCATGGGATTCTCCAGGCAAGAATACTGGAGTGGGTTGCCATTTCCTTCTCCAGGGGATCTTCCTGACCCAGGGACTGAACCTAAGTGTCCTGAATTGGCAGGTGGATTCTCTACCACTGAGCCACCTGGGTAGCCCCTCTCAAACTTACTGGATCGCAGAACCTTCTTCATGAAATGTCAGGCAAAAATAATCACTGCACAAAATATACTTAGAGCTGGGGTCCCCAAACTCCAGGATCTAATACCTAATGATCTGAGGCAGAGTTGAAGCAATAATAATAGAAATAAAGTGCACAATAAATGTAATGGGCTTGAATCATCCTGAAACCATCCCCCTCAACCTCCAGTTTGTGGGGAAAACTGTCCTCCATGAAACCCATCTCTGGTGCCAAAAAGACTAGGGACGACTAATTAGAGAAATGATGGTCATAATAAGAAGTATATGTTTGGTCCTTATCCACAGTTCCTGACACAGAGCTCCCAAAACCCTTGTTATTTCTTTAACGACAGGTAAATAGGAGCATCTTTGTTATAAGACTCAGTCTCCTGGCCTCAGTTCCTGAGATTGCTTCAGAGAGTGAAGTGACTGTAGAAATCCCCTAAAGATGTGCATCTGGTTGTCAGGGGAATCAACTATGAATAGAGGGTTGGAACTTCTGATCTCCAGTAAGGGGAGAGGAAATCTATCACCAATGGCCAATGGTGTAATGAAGCCCCCGTAAAACCCCAGGATAGGATTTGGGGTTGGGAAACCAGAATACTTCTATGTGTCACCGTGTCAAGCTGAAAATTCCATGGGGACAGAGGTTCCCTTGCTTAGGACTTTGTTCTTCGTATCTCTTTATCCAGCTGTTGATTTTTTTTAATAGTTATTTATTTGGCTGCACCAGATCTTAGTTGTGGCAGGCAGGATCATTAGTTGAGGCATGTGAACTTAGCTGTAGTATATGGGCTCTAGTTCCCCGACCAAGGATTGAACCCAGGTACCCAGCACTGGAAGCATGAAGTTGTAACCACTAGACCACCAGAGAAGTCTCCATCTGGCTGTTGGCTTGTATCCTTTAATGTCCTTTGCAATACACCACTGATCTAGAGAGTAAAAGAGTTTCTTGAGTTCTGTGAGCCGCACTAGCAAATTGATCAAACCTAAGGAGTGGGTTGTCAAACCTCTGATTTCTAGCCAGTTGCGCAGAAACCCAGGTAACAACCTGGACTGTGATTACCATCTGTAGTGGAGGGTGGTCTGGTGGGACTGAACCCTTAATCTGTGCAGTCTGATGCTACTTCGGGGTAGATAATGTTAGAATTGAGTTGAATTGTGAGACCCTCAGCTGGTGACCCAGAATTGCTTGATGGTGGAGAAAGTCACATGTTAGAATTGGATGCAGATTCAGTAATCACTGAGTGCCAAGGTCAGCAAGCTAAGGTTGTGGGCCAGCACTCTGCTTTTGTAAATAAAGTTTTATTATTATAAGACATTCATGTCCATTTATTTGCACATTGTAGCTTCTTTCTGGTGGCTCAAATGGTAAAGAACCCCCCTGCAATGCAGGAGACGAGGTTCCATTCCTGGGTCAGGAAGATTGCTGGAGAAGAGAATGGCTACCCACTCCAGTACTCTTGCCTGGGAATCCCATAGGACTGGTGGGCTACGGTCCATGGGGGTGCACAAAGCTGGACGTAACTGAGGGAGTAAGCATGTGTGTACTATGTCTACGGTCCAGGTGGGATAAATATCTTCCAAGATGTCCACGGTCTCAACCACAGTATCTGTGAATACATCAGCTTCTAGGGCAAAAAAGACTTTGCAGATGTGATTAACAGTATGAGTTGAGATGAGGAAATTACCTTTAATTATAATGTGGCCCCAGAGTAACCACAGAGGTCCTTAAAGGTGGAAGAGGGAGGCAGAGGGGTCAAGAGGGATGCAACACAGAAGAAAGCACAGAGGGATGTAGTGGAGGGAGGAGGTCAGAAGCCAAGACATGCAAATGACCTCGATGCAGCCGGAAGATGTGGTGAAATGAATTCACCCCTAGAGGCCCCAGAAGGGAACCCAGCCTTGTCAACACCTTTGAGTCTAGCCCAGGGAGACCCATATGGGACCTGTAACCCACAGAGTGTAAGAAAATCATTTTGTCTTTAATCCAGGTCCACAGCAACTTGTTACACCAGCAAAAGAAAACAAACTCAGGTCCCTTCTGCACTAAAGCGGCGGGTTGAGCCGCTGTGACAGAGAACGAAAGGCTCTCAAAGTCTAAAATATTTAGTATGCGGTCCCTGGTGGCTCAGACAGTAAAGAATCTGTCTGCAGTGCAGGAGACCCAGGTTCGATCCTTGTGTCAGGAAGATCCCCTGGAGGTGGAAATGGCAACCCTACTCCAGTATTCTGACCTGTGGAATCCCAGGGACAGAGAAGCCCGGTGGGCTACAGTCCATTGGTCACAAAGAGCTGGACATGACTTAGCAATCAAACAACAAAACCCCAGAAAAGGCCTGAAAGTCAGCTTCGCTCCTTCACTTCGCTGCATCATACCAGACCTCGAGTGTCACCGAGACTATTTTGGGGGGTTTACTCCCTGGGAGTTTCTTTTCAGACAAATTAACAAAAAGCTAATTGCCTTGAAGTACGTGAGCAGTCACTGGAGCCCTGGGAAGGCACAGCCCGGCGGCCACAGCCTGCAGACGCAGGCATTTCCAGCAGTAGCTCGCTCAGGGCAGAGCAGGCTGGCCTGGCTGGGGAGCACCACCACCCCAAGAGAGGCTCCAGTCCATGAAGGATGATGTGGTAATGGGGGCCAAAGCATCACACCCACTGTTTACTCCAGAGCTGTCGTGGCAGAAGAGAAGCAAAGATGCAGAGAGTATCTGTGAGAAAACCTGGAAACAGCGATCACAGTCTGCCCTCTGCATCCTCAGGTTCCACATCCACGAATTCAACCAACCAGGGATGGAATTCACAGCTGGTTGAATCAGTGGATGCAGAACTTGCACATACCCAGGGCAGGCAGTGCTATGCCGTTTCACATAAAGGAGCTGAGCATCCTCAGAGTCTGGAATACAGCCAGAGTCTGGGAACCAATCCCCCTAGATGATACTGAGGGGTGACTACTGTGAAGTGAAGCAGGGACTGTTGAGGGAGGAGGGGGCCAGAGCATGGTGCAGGCTCTGCCCGGGCATCTAGGTGAGATGCTGTCAGGACCAGGGAAACCTGAGCCCAAGGGAGGCAGGTGGGGAGGGAGACAGGCAGGGGCAGGAAGGCCATGCTGCTCTTCAAGATGCAGAAGGCACTTTCCTGCTAATTACCTGGTAGCCAGGCCAGTCACCTCTCCTCATTCTGAGATCTACTCTTGGAATTTAAGGGAAATTTATGAGAGTCCCTTGGACAGCAAGATCAAACCAGTCAATCCTAAAGGAAATCAAACCTGAATATTCACTGGAAGGACTGATGCTGAAGCTGAAGCTCCAATACTTATGACACCCGATACAAAGAGCTGACTCACTGGAAAAGACCCTAATGTTGGGAAAGACTGAGGGCAGGAGGAGAAGGGGGTGAGAGAGGGTGCGATGATTGGATCACTGACTCACTGAACATGAGTTTGAGCAATCTCTGGGAGGCAGTGAGGGACAGAAAAGCCTGGTGTGCTGCAGTCCATGGGATCACAAAGAGTCAGATATGATTCAGTGACTGGACAACACATGGCTCTCTTAAAACTGTGAGCAAAAAGTTGCTTTGGGCCTTTTTATACAGAAATCGGATTAGGCTGTCATGGCATCCCAACCCTCCTTCAAGATGAGCAGTTGAAGAAACACAAGCCAGGTGTGGATTTGAGGAAAGCATCTGCAGAGAGGTTTTCCAACTCAGTATCAGCATCACCCGGAGGCTTGTAAACCAGACAGCCAGGCTCCACCTTCCTCCAGAGAGTCTGACTCAGGCCAAGAATTTGCATTTCCAGGCAGCTCCCAAGGGATGCTAATGTTGTTGGTTTGGGAAGTTTACTTCAAGAACCACTGATCTAGTGAAGTTTTGTTTTCCTAGTGAGTTTACTTTACATGCATGCTCAGTCCCTCAGTCGTGTCTGCCTCTGCGACCCCATGGACTTTAGCCCACCAGGATCCTCTGTCCATGGGATTTCCCAGGCAGGAATACCAGAGTGAGTTGTCATTTCCTCTTCCAGGGGATCTTCCCAACCCAAGGGCTGAACTCACATCTCTGGCATCTCCTGCACTGGCAGGTGGATTCTTTACCACTGAGTGACCTGGGAGTACCTATCAAATCCTACTGTCTGGAAAGGTTGGACAATCAAACATACATAACAAAATTGGGATGTAAAGAGACACTCTGTCAGGAGCTAAGCAATTCCTATAAAGGCTCCTAGGAACAAATGTCATTGTTCATAGCTAGGAAGGGGACTTAGCCATTCCCGCCTGCAATTTGGTGGAGGATCACCAATGGGGAGATGCCACTGAGAGGTCTGGAGAAGGGCTGTCACCACACTGGAAACTGATGGAAATGAACAAATTGGATCAAAGTTCCTCCTGGATTTGCAGGATGAATCTGTCTGCTTCCCCTACCCCCACCGCTGGCCCCTCTCCTTAGCAGGATTTCTGAGCGTGGGTTTACCACCTGGAGGTTGTGGAGGGCTTTTGAAACTCCATGCCTGGAGACCCTGGAGAATGAGGGGAAAAGTGAGAGTCAGTGAAGGAGATCCAAGAAATGGGACTATAGAAAGGGAGCAGAGAAAGAACAAGGGGACAGAACCACAGCCTGCAAACCAATGAGTGCAATCCCAGGCTGGGGCTGGGGAGCACAGCAAGTGGAAGGGCCACCAGGGCGAGGGCGGAGAGGGTGGTGCTGGGCTGGGAGAGGCAGGCGGCGGCAGGCGCGCGGCAGCAGCAGGCCAGAGCCACACTCCGGGAGAAACAATTGTGCCTGTGGCTCTATGGCAAAGGCCATGCTCCTGGCTGCCTGAGGAGTGGCCCTCTGGAGGAGCTTGGAGACTTTCTAGGAGCTTGGAGCACAGTGTCATCGATTAGGGACAACTGGCTAACTGAGACCACTCTCTGGAGTGGCCAGGGCAGAATACAGGTGACTTTGCTCTGGGGGTGACGATGGTCTGCGAGCTTTGGGCTTCTATTAACCAGAGCAGCTCAGATTCCCTCCCCCTCCCAGACCACAGACTGCAGAAATAAGGAGCTGAAGACGCTGCCTGCCAAGTGTCTGGCAGAGCCCAGAGGACAAACAAATGCCACTGGTGCTCAGGGCCTTTTCCTCTGCCCGGTCTGGCCAGGAGGCTCAGTCACAAAGAACATCTGAGGAACTGGGTAACAGATTAACTTTTAAGATGGAGTTTGCATGGACAGCTGTCACTGCGGAGAGCCCCTGGTCGGCCCCTGTGATGGAGACCCTCATCATGTCCTGGCTGCACCGCTCTGTGAAGCCGAATCTGTCGGGCAGGCAGAGACTTTCCAAGTGTGGTCCCCAGACCAGCAGCAGCAGCAGCAGTGTGGACTTGGAAATGCGCATTCCCAGGGCCCCCACCCTAGAGCTGCTGAGGAGGGCACTCATGGGGTTCACCCAGCGAACTGTGTTGCATCAAGCCCTCCAGGTGACGCTGACTCAGGCTTAAGTGTGAGAACTGCTGGCTTACTGGTAAGCAGCCCAGACTCTGGAGTCAGACCATCGGGCTAGATGCTGGGTGGCTCTGGCCCTCCCAGATTGGATGATTCTTCCTGAAAAAGTTACTGAACCTCTCTGGGTCTCAGACTGTGCATCCAAACCACAGAAGTCAAAAGCAGAAGGCTTAAAGAGCAGCCTGGAAAATCAAGCTGAATTAGTGCATGTGCCCCCCAAAAGTTCTTGGCTCATAGCACATACTCGATGCCTGGCTGGGGTCACTAGGTATCGCAGGTGGTAGTAATGATAGGAGCTCACGTGCCCGGGGGTCCTCACTCTGGGCTGATGCTCTTTAAAGACTGTGCATATAATAGCCCAATCCCACACTGTAACAACGCACTAAGACCACCCTCGTGGCTCAGTGGTAAAGAATCTGCCTGCCAGTGCAGAAGATGTGGGTTTGATCCTTGAGTCAGGAAGATCCCCTGGAGAAGGAAATGACAACCCACTCCAGTATTCTTGCCTGGAGAATCCCATGAACAGAGGAGACTGGCAAGCTACCTCCAAGGGGTTACAAGGAGTCAGACATGACTGAGCAACTAAACACACACATTATGAACCAGCAACACTTGTGACTAAGAATTCCAAATAAGATTCTTCAGCAATGACCCAAGTCTCCTCTCCCAGATGCTCTGAGGCACCTGCATCCTAGCACACAGGATAGAAGGCTTCTAGACGTTTCTGTCTTTGCTCAGCCACTTTCTAGCTATATAATTCTTGGCTGGCTCGCTTTACCACCATGAATACTGGAGTGGGTAGCCATTCCCTACTCCAGGGGATCTTCTTGATTCAGGGATGGAACCCAGGAACAAAATTTCAACCACATTAGAAAGTGAGAATTAACTAATACACACGGACACAGTGCCCGGCATAGGCACTGAATGGAAATGAGCTATTACTACTCGTAGAGACTCAAGAGGAAAAAAACTGATGACATGACAACCGTGAACCAAGTGGGGAGTCCACCAGGGGAGGGGGGATGCAGGGTGCAGCCCACGCTCAATTTCCCAAATTCTTGGAAGAAAAGAGGCACGTGGAGGGAACCATCACCGCAGAAGCAGCAAAACAGGAAAACTCGCACCCGGCAATGCGCTCAGCAGACGCTGCTAAATGGTTTCCAATTAATTAACTGATTACATGATAGAACAGAAGGGGATTCGAAAGAGCGCTGTTGACCTTTAAGAATAATTAATATCATCAGGATAGCAAACCCATCCAAGGAAAATAATGAGGAACATTTTCATATTACATTGAAAAGCTCTGGATGGGGAAGCAGATGGGCCTTATCGAAGCAATACCCGGACTCCCTCCCCCTGCGCTGGCTTCCTGTCTACCCATCACCTCCCACCCAGGCTCTTCCCCTGGATCCAGAGACTTCCAGGCGGCCCAGGGAGACCTGTGAGCCTCCCACCTCTGCACACGACAGTGGCTGCCCTGGTCCAGTCTTGTGGTGCTCTGTTTGCCCATTGACAATAGCAGAGGAAGGAGGGCAGGGTGGAAACCTACCTCACATCACCAAACAGGAGGTGGGCAGAGGTGGGCGATGCTCAGCTACCCCTTCAGTCAAACTGAGGATCTGGAAGTCTCTTTCCCTACCAAGTGCTCTGCCAGGGTCACACACTGTAATTCCCCCATCGCAGACCTGATGGATTAGACGATATTCTGTTTCTTTTAATTGGAGGATAATTGCTTTTCAACGTTGCATTGGTTTCTGGCATACAGCGTGTATCAGTTGTAACTATATAGGCAGTTACCACCACAGAGCACCGAGCTGAGCTCCCAGCAGCTTCCCACTAGCTGTCTATTTCACACATGGTAGTGAACAGTGAATATACGTCAATGCTACTTTTTCAGTTCGTTCCACCCTCTCCTTCCCCTATTGTGTCCACAGGTCTGTTACACAGAGTGAAGTAAGTCAGAACGATAAAAACAAACATTGTATATTAATGCATGTATATGGAATCTAGAAAAATGGCACTGATAAGCCTATCTTCAGGCAAGGAATGGAGATGTAGGCACAGAGGGGACTTGTAGATGATCTGGTTTTGAGGTCGGAGACACACTGTCTTAGTCACAATTCTATTCCCAGCATCTGGAATAAACTCTCTGCCCTGGGCAGGCCTCCTTGATGTCTGGCTCCTCTCAGAACATCTGGTACATGCCTCATCAACCTCCATGACTCCCTAAAGTGTCCCCCCTCTAAGCAGCCTTCCTAACCACCATCTCCACATGTGCATGGAGAAAACATTGTCTGGAGATGTTGGTTAGGAAGGCTGGTTAGAGGAGGGACATTTTAGGGGGCCATGGAGGGTGATGAGGCATGTACCAGACATTCTTAGAGGAACCAGATATCATAGCATCATAGGGCTTCCCTCATAGCTCAGTTGGTAAAGAATCTGCCTGCAATGCAGGAGACCTCGGTTCAATTCCTGGGTCGGGAAAATCCCCTGGAGAAGGGCTAGGCTATCCATTCCAGTATTCTTGGGCTTCCCTGGGGGTTCAGCTGGTAAAGAATCCACCTGCAATGCAGGAGACCTAGGTTTGATCTCTGGGTTGGGAAGATCCCCTGGAGAAGGGGAAGGCTACCCACTAGAATATTCTGGCCTGGAGAATTTAATAGACTGTATAGTCCATGGGGTTGCAAAGAGTTGGACACAACTAAGCAACTTTCACTTTCATTTCATAGCATCATATAATGTGCCTATCAACACTCTGGCTCACTTTTAGACAGTAGGCATCCTTATTTCCTGTCTCTTTGTATACCTGATACAAGCAGAATACATACTCCTGGTAGGTGCTTGGTAAATATTTGTTGAATGAACCCAAGGGTAAGTGAATGCAATTTGGCTGAAAGAAGGCAAACCTACAAAACATTCCCTTTTCCTTATATATCTACAAGAATACAAGATTAATTCATTCACTAAGTACTGAAGACAGGTGACCACACAGCAAGGTATACCCAGACAGTCCCAGTTTATACCTGTGGTCCTAGAATCACATCCCATTAGTTCTCCCGCTGCTCTCAGAAGCATCCCAGTTTGGACGATAATTGTAATAAATTCTTACTCTGTGTCACGCCCTCTTCTAGGTGTTGCTTTACAGCCCAGAACAAAAAAGCTGAGCAAATTCTCTAAACAAAACGAGCTTTAGCCCCAACGCAGCTTTTAATCCATTGAAAGGTAAACCCCACCCCTCCATCGTGCGACACATGCTGATCTGGTACCTGGTCTCTGCCAGGCAAGGCTAGGCACTGGAGCGTGGGGTGAGCAAGACACGTTCCCCCACCCCTCCATTGATAACATTTCCAGACGAATTCGGGGAAAGGGACCTGTCTCACAAAGTTTGCCTGTGGCTAAGTTTGAATTTTCTGCATTGTCTTAAACTTCTCCTGGCCCCACAGGGTTTGAGATGCAGTCAGCCTGGCCACAGTGTCCACATCTACCCATGTCAGCTGGCCCACGTTGCGTGTCCTTGTATAAAATATCTTGTTTTTTCTAATCCTTAGAAAGGGCAAGTAACTTTATTTTCAAGAAAGTCCAGAGCTGCAAATGTTAGAGACTCAAGAGAACAATCATCAGAACCCCATGACCCTGAGGACACCCAGCCCCAACCTTGATGCCCCTTCTCATTCCCCAGTTTATCCATCTTTGCACAGACCTCTCCCATCCCTCCTTATCCTAAATCATTGCAGAGTTCAGGACCTACAATTATCTCTATTTCCAGAGGGCATGTGGTTTTTCCTTCCACTAAAATTCTCCAGGTCGCCACTCTGTCCTCCTTGCTTTCAGAAGTGCTGGCCTCCTCTCTCCCCTCGCGGGACTGCCTCTTCCAGCCTCTCTGCTGAGCTACAGCCACGGGAAGAGGCCGGCTGCCCCCATCCAGCCACCCACTCCCATCTCGGCCTCATTTCCAGTATCAGCTGAAAACCTCTCTTTTCTCCTTTTAATTATACTTCTCCAACTCGCTTGCTCGCTCTGTTATTGGCCTCATGACTCAGGGCTTTAATTTATTCACCAAACAATGTCATTCCACCACTGTTTTCTGTAATTTATACCATGCACAGTCTTTTGGTCTCTATTGTCCAATTCTGCAAAATGTTTGAGAGAAGCAGGGTTGTTCCTATTCACCATGTGCTCCCTCCTGCGGAGACCTGACGGCGTCCATGGGGACTTAAGGAAGGAAGGGATGAAATGAGAACTCTACACTGGCTTCACGGAACCCAGAATCTACCATCCCTCCACTTGGCTCCACGTAGAGTGGAACGGTCTCCAAGAGGCTGTTTCTTCACCTTCTCCCAGGCTGCATGAGGCTGGAATCTAAGCTGGAAGGGAGGGCATTTGCCTACAGAGACAAGGCACTTTTTTTTAACTGGAGTATAGTTGCTTTACAATGTTGTGTTAGTTTCTGCTGTGCAACAAGGTGAACCAGCTGTGAGTATACATACACTCCTCCCTTTTGAGCCTCCCCCCATCTCACGCCGTCGTCCCAGACCTCTCGGCACCCCCAGAGCACCGGGCTGAGCTCTCTGTGCTATGCAGCTCGCGGAGTGTGCATGGCCAGCCCTACCCTCCCCACTCGTCCCACGTCCCCTTCCTCCGCCTGTGTCCACGTGTCCATTTCCCACGTCTGCGTCTCTATTCCTGCCCTGGATATAAATGGAGACGTAGAGAAACGAGAGAGAATAACAGAGGGAAAGGCACTCGTGCCTGAGTCTGACAAAGGCCGGCACCTCCAGGGGCGACCGTCCACACCAGAATTTATGAGTCACGTTTCTGCCGGAAGCTCTCTTCACAGAGTGGAAGACATAGTTAGCACTTTGATCACCATCACTGTTAGTTAAATAAAAGCACACAGGTAAATCTCACTGAATGGTCTGGATTTCACAAATCTTGCATTAAACAGGGTGCCAAAGTCAACTAATTCTTTTTTATTCTGGCACGACTATAGCTGACCTCGGCTTAATTTAAACCATGAGCTTTGAAGACAAATGCAAATAATTAATTAACTTGCTAATCACTTTTCCCCACTATGGGAATTTTTTTCAGAATCATTAACAATAATCATGTGAATAAACGAAAGAAAATTGGGATACAGAAATAATTTCCTGAAAACGAGAACTAATAGGTGACATTTATTGAGTGCTTGTTAGGAACTAATCACTAAAGATATTAGATATTAAAGATGTTAGCCCACTGAATCTTTCTCAAAACCTTTTATGGCCCACATTATTGCTATGATTTGCTCTCATTTAAAAAACAAAACAAAACATGGCTTAGAGGTTAGGCAGCTAGCTCAAGGTCACAAAGTCAGTAATGTTAAAAGAGCACCTGAATGATTATGTCTGATTCCAGAATCCATGCCCTTAGCACACTACTGGAGAGTGCACCTGTGTGTGGTGTGTGAGTGTGTACATCACACACATATCAGCCAGGTGTGACCTCCAGTTGGGACTTCGTGTCGTGCCTTCAGATGAAAGCCTTCCAAGAACAAAAGCACATTGTCACCTAGGACAAACCCACCAGGACAAACCCCCATTGTCACACAGGACAAAACCGTAACTCACCCAGCTCTGCGGTTTCCCGCACAGTCTATATCCTCTGACTGTTTCTCTGAGAAGGCACATGACATTTGTGCTTGCTCAGGGGCCCCGCTCAACAGAAACACAACAGTCTTCGCCAGAGCGATGGGCACAGCAAACCTGAACCACAGGCCCTGGGAGCTCTGCCCTGAAAGAAAGGATCCCACTCCAACTTCCCATCTCCTTCCCAACTCCGTGGTCTTAGATGATGCCCTAGTTCAGGGTAACCCCATCATAAATCACAAGTCCGTATTCCCTCTGTATGGAGTCTGGTGGGGAGAGGAGCCTAGACAAGCACACCTTTCTCACATCTCCTCCTCTGCTTGCATCTGAACCCCACCGGCAAGGCTGGCAAAGAGCAGGCCAGCTGTCCACCTCATGTGCGAGGCTCTTCCTGAGTGTCTCATGTCACTTAAGGACACAGGTGAGTGACTGGGATGATGCTAGAGAGAAGATACAGAGGGGGATCAGACTGGGAGCTTCTCTCTGGAGAGCTGTTCTCAGCTCTTTCTGAAAAGCCTCTGGCCATGGTGCTGAATCCCCAGGGAGTGGGACATGGAGGCTGAGAACATGATAAGCAAAATCAGTGATACTGAGAAGATACCAGTCTCCCTGCCAAGAAGGAACAATTTTCTCATGTTCTTTTTGGGGAAAGTTGGGATCCTGACCACCCTCAGATAGGTGAGTTTGCCTTTGCACCACGATAGAACAACAACAAAAACAGTGAGTTCTGAAACAGACATTTCAACCCGTTCCAGTAGTCTTGCCTGGAGAACCCCATGGACGGAGGAGCCTGGCGGGCTACGGTCCACGGGGTCGCAAAGAGTCGGACACGACTGAGCGACTTCACTTTCACTTCACTTCGTATCTTTAGCTGTGTAACCTTGGACAAGATGCATAACCTCTCTGAGCCCTAGAGTTCTCATTTGTAAAACAGAAAGAGTATTCCTTATTTGAGCAAGATTACTGTTGGAAGAGTGCCTAGAACAGAGCTTAACACAATAAATGTTTCTTCTCTTTTTCTCTTGGCTTCATTCCCTGTTTGCTTGTAACCGTGAGCGCACCACACACACACTTCATGAGTGTCTCCCTCTTTCTATATAATATTGCTTGTATGCTAAGTCATTTCAGTCATGCATTCTTTGTGACCTTATGGACTGTAGCCCACCAGGCTCCCCTCTCCATGGGATTCTCCAGACAAGAATACTGGGGTGAGTTGCCATGTCCTCCTCTAGAGGATCTTCCCCACTCAAGGATCAAACCTGAGTCTCTTACATCTCCTGCATTGGCAGCCACCTGGGAAGCCCATATAATATTACTTATCTTCCTTCAAAGACACATTTAAGACCCAGGTCCTTCTTCAATCCTGGTGGGCTACAGTCCATGGGGTCACAAAGAGTCAGACATAACTGAACTGACTGAGCAGGCATGCAAGGATCCAACTACCACCATATCGCTATTAACCCTGCGTTGGTATGTGTTTCCCATGTCACACACAAAAAAAATGTGAAATGAACAGTAAGTTGGTGATTAATCTATGCTGAGTCTCAGAGCATCATCAGGACCCTGAGGTGAATCCCCTCCTGGGGTCAGCAACGGCTTATGAAACAGCACAGTGTAGCAGAAAAGACCAAGAACTTGGAGTCACATGCAGGTCTTGATCCATACCTCACTGCTTCCAGCTCAATTCACTCTCTCAGTTTCTTCAGCAATAAAATGAGGATGACAGTAATTGCCACTTCACCTTAATACTACGTATTAAATGAGATGGTGCTTTTTAGAAGTGGTATAATGCACTGCAGCCATTTTGGTTATGAGACCATATTATTCGGGAATCAGGCATTAGTCATAAAAGGAAATGTACATCATTCATGAGAAACACTGGGCTGGAAGAAGCACAAGCTGGAATCAAGATTGCTGGGAGAAATATCAATAACCTCAGATATTCAGATGACACCACCCTTATGGCAGAAAGTGAAGAGGAACTAAAGAGCCTCTTGATGAAAGTGAAAGAGGAGAGTGAAAAAGTTGGCTTAAAGATCAACATTCAGAAAACTAAGATCATGGCATCTGGTCCCATCACTTTAAGGCAAATAGATGGGGAAACAGTAGCAGACTTTATTTTTCTGGGTTCCAAAATCACTACAGATGGTGAATGCAGCCATGAAATTAAAAGACGTAAGTACTCCTTGGAAGGAAAGTTATGAGCAGCCTAGATAGTATATTCAAAAGCAGAAAGATTACTTTGCCAACAAAGGTCTGTCTATTCAAGGCTATGGTTTTTCCAGTAGTCATGTATGGATATGAGAGTTGGACTGTGAATAAAGCTAAGCTAAGAATTGATGCTTTTGAACTGTGGTGTTGGAGAAGACTACTCTTGAGAGTCTCTTGGACTCCAAGGAGATCCAACCAGTCCATCTTAAAGGAGATCAGGCCTGGGTATTCTTTGGAAGGAATGATGCTAAAGCTGAAACTCCAGTACTTTGGCCACCTCATGCAAAGAGTTGACTGATTGGAAAAGACTCTGATGCTGGGAGGGATTGGGGGCAGGAGGAGAAGGGGACGACCGAGGATGAGATGGCTGGATGGCATCACCGACTCACTGATGGATGTGAGTCTGAGTGAACTCTGAGAGTTGGTGATGGACAGCAAGGCCTGGCGTGCTGTGATTCATGGGGTCACAAAGAGTTGGACACGACTGCGTGACTGAACTGAACTGGACTGACACCATGCATGACAGTGGCAGCCCCACTCTATGTCCACCTGCAGGGCCCAGACACATGCACTCATTTCACAGATGCCTACGTGCGTGCTCAGTCTCTAAGTCATGTCCAGCACTTTGTGACCCCATGAACTGCAGCCCTCTGGCCTCCTGTGTCCATGGAATTCCCAGGCAAGAATACTGGAGTGGGTTGTAATTTTCTTTCCCAGGGGATCTTTCTGACCCAGGGATGGAACCTGCATCTCCTGTATTGGCAGGTGAATTATTAATCACTGAGCCACCAGGGAAGACCCTCACAGATGCTTAGGGAGACCTAAGAGGTGCTTAGCATTTTCTAGATACTTCAATGAAAGTGTGGGTCCAGGTCAACAGAAATGTGCTTATGTTTAGTCACTCAGTCATGTCCAACTCTTTGTGACCCCATGGACTATAGCCTGCCAGGCTCCTGTGTCCATGGGGATTCTCCAGGCAAGAATACTGGACTGGGTAACCTTTCTCTTCTCCAAGGGATCGTCCCAACCTGGGGATTGAACTCAGGTCTCCCACATTGCAGGCAGATTCTTTACCATCTGAGCCACCAAGGAAGTCCAAAAATTCTGCAGTGGTTAGCCTATCCTTTCTCCATATCTTCCTGACCCAGGAATTGAACCAGGGTTTCCTACATTGCAAGCAGATTCTTTACCAACTGAGCTACCAAGGAAGCCCCAATAGAAATAAGCTCCATCAAATTTTGGTGTGATCCAAAGAGAAGACCTAATATATGTAAGAACCTGCTATGAGTCAGGACTTTAAAAGCATTATCGCATCTGAGTCCCAAGATCAGCCTATGAGGGAGGTGATTTTATCACCAGAGAAAGAATCAGCTCAGAGAGATTCGATGAACTTCACTGAAGTCTTGCAGTTGGTCAGCAGTCAAGCTGGGAATGGAGCCCAGTTCCAACTGGGCTTAACTGGAATGAGGGTGGTTAGTGGTCAAGAAAATCCTAGCACAACCAGCCCCGTGCCTCTGAAAACATCTACAAAGAATGTTGATGATCTTTGAAAAGACAAGTGTGGAGACTCCCTGGTGGTCCAGTGGTTGAGAATCCACCTTGCATCTCAGGTGACAGTTCAATCCCTGGTTGGGGAACTTAGATTCCTACAGGCTACAGAGCAACTAAGCCCGTGTGCCGTGAGAAAAGATCCCGAGTGCACAATGAAGATGCCATGTGCAGCCAAGAACCAACGCAGCCAGGTAAATCCATTACAAAAAGACCACTGTGGGATTACCAGGATGCCCCGTCCCAGCCGGCAAGCAAAGTTTTCCGGAGACTGTTGAGGTCCCAGCAGAGACCTGCCCCCATGAGAGCGACAGAGGAAAAGAGGAATAAGGAAGGATGGGAGGAGAGGGATAGAGGAGAGAGAGAGAAGGCTGCTGGGAAATGCGATTATTAATATTTCAAATGGAGTTCTGACTGCTTAAGCTTTATTTAAGAACATGCTTCACTGTATAATTACAAGGCCTTAATTTGTTTTCTTTTCCGCACAATAAATAAGGAGCACATGGTCGCTCTTTGCAAACACCACCCTCCCTGGCATCGGCAGAGACTCCTGATTGCAGACAGACAGCTGGCACTCAGAGGGGCAGCCCCACTGCCGCCGGGAAGGGGTGAGCTACCTGACACCTGGGACACAACCGGGCTCTTCAGATGTGGAAAAAGGCAAGGGACTAAGGTGCCCATTCATTTTTGGAGGAAGATGCTGAGGTGGTGGGTGGGTGGGTGAGGTCATCCCTCTGATCCTCCCCTTGGAGCAGGCATTTCTGGGGGCAACTGGTTTTGAGTAACATCAACACAGTATGGAACCAGACTCAACAAGCATCAGAGGAGGTTGATCAGATTCTCAAAGGCAGAAGCTTACTTTCTATTGCCCAGTGGCTGGGCCCCAAATGCCTCTGGGCTTCAAAGCTACCCAATGATGAAAGGGAAACAAATGATGATGCAACCCTTCTATTGAGTCACTCATTCATTCATCCACTGATGTGCCTGCCATGTGTCAGGGGCTGCTAAGGACTGGGTCCCGGGTGGTAGAGGAGGGAGGCAGGATGACTACCTTCAGGGAGCTTTCAGCCCAGGAGAGACAACAAACATCACAGAATTGGGGCTTCCCAGGGAGCTCAGATGGTAAAGAATCTGCCTGCAATGTGGGAGACCCGGGTTCAATCCCTGGGTCGGGAAGATCCCCTGGAAAAGGGAATGGCCACCCACTCCAGTATTCTTGTCCAGAGAATTCACAGAACTAAAAGATAATTATTCAGTTCCAATGTATATTTTACAAGACAAATGTCTTGGAAGAAAAAAAAACAGCCCTAAGAAAAGTGATGGGCACAGCACTTGAGGCAGGGGCTGGGGCGGGGGTCATGAAAAGCTTGCTTTCAGTCCGTTATCGAGCTGGAACTGGAAGGAGAAGGGAAAGAGCTAACTAAAGAGCCTGGGGGCTGGATGAAAGTCTCCCACCCAAAGGAGACTTGCAATATTTCAAAGGCCATGAGCATGGCGTGATGGAGGTTTGGAGGGAAACGCAGGGCAGTGGGAGCAAGAGAAGGGGTAGAGAGGGAGATGTCAGTCCCCAGGCTGCTACCAGGCCTGTATTGCTTCCCACTCAGATCTCTGTCCAGGCCGCGTGCTCACCTGGAAGACTAAGGGAATCTGGTTCTCAGTCTAAGAGCATCAGAAGTACATTCATGAGGCTCTGATTGAAATGTTTAAACAATCTCCTGGGGACTTCCCTGGTGGTCCAGTGGTTAAGACTTCACACTTCCAAGGCAGGGGCCATGGGTTCAATCCCTGGTCAGGGAACTGAGATCTCACATGTTGCATGATGCAACCAAATTAAAAAAAAAAAAAAAAAAAAACTCGTTTCCCTTTGCACAAAAAACAATCACGGGATGGGGTTAAGACTGACAGCTCTGGGGAGACCTCTTAGAACACTGGTGTGTAAGAGAGGGCTTTCCAGGTGGCTCAACTGTAAAGAATCTGCCCGCCACTGCAGGAGACATGGGTTTGATCCCTGGGTTGGGAAGATCCTGTGAAGGAAATGGCAACCCACTCCTGTATTCTTGCCTGGAGAATCCCATGGACAGAGGAGCCTGGTGGGCTACAGTCCATAGCACTGCACAGAACTTAGCAGCAGCAGCAACAATGGAGTATGCACGCATGTCTAAGAGAGGCTGGGGCTCTTGGCAGGGAAGCACCCAGCCCTCCCTCTAGAAGGAGATGAGGAGGCGTCTGGCCCTTTCTGCCTGATAGCAAATGGGGCATATAGTAGGGGATGTGGAGGGAGAACCAGGCTCCACTGGTTCCAACCAGCTCCTCAACACAGCCTTCCAACCCCCCTATCTTTGAGTTCATGGTTTTCCCCAAATACCGGGTTAGAATTCCAGGGAAGCCTGAGATCCGCCTATTTAGAGCTTGGGCTTCTAAGTGCCTTAAATAAGGACTGAAATTCTGAGCTTCTGCAAAGGTTTCCAAGATAAAGGGCAGACTGGGTGATGAGCATCTACCACGTGCAGCCACCAAGGGAGATACTGTGTGCTCACTCTTTCAATCCTCACATGAAGGTCTGGAAGGCAGGAATCCCCTCCCATTGTTCTGAGAGGGATACTGAGACATCATTCTTTGGTGGAGAGCATCAACTTAAAGAAAGGGCTGGCAAACCTGGAGATCCAATGTCACCTCCAAAGTATATGCTGTTTCCACTCATTCATTTACTCCCTCATTCATTCGTTTTTCAAGACTGCAATTAGCATGAAACAAACATGATGGAATAAGACCTAGTCTTCCCTCCCAAGGACCTTGCACATCATGGGGAGAGACATACCTTCTAAAGGTCTATTTCAGGGTTTCAAAGGAAACACGGGGAGGAGCCCTTCCTGGCAGCCAGAGGACTGCCATGGCTTAGATCAAGGGCAGCAGATGGTCCAGGCCTGATCTGAGAGACCCAGTGCTCTTCCAAGCCAGAGGCACAATGTCTGCATCACCTAGAAGACCATCCAGAAAAGGCAGAGGCCCCTCAAGACCAAGGCAAGCCCCATGAGACAAAAGGGGTTAACCCAGGAACAAAAGAGACTTTCACAAAGCATCAAGAGGAAACCAGGAAGAAAGACACGAGACTGCCAGCCTGCTAAGGCATGAAGAGGGATAAAAATTAATGATGACTCCAAAATAGCCACGAGACTAATCTCACTTTCTAAATCTGTCCTTAACAAGAAAAACGGAGAAAAGAGCTGTGGACAAATGGGAAGTAATGACGCCTTAGGGGAGGGGAGGAAAAAAGAAAAGAAAATCTACTGAGAATAATCAAGGTTGGAAAATACAGGCACACAGTCTAATCCCCAAGGCTAGGAGACACGCAGTCCAGAGTGTTTACTCAGCACCGGACTGAGGTTTTAAAGGCAAAGCTGATGAAGTTACATAAAACTCTTAAAGTTCAGTCCAGAGATTCCTAGAGAATGGAGATTCTTGAAATGAGAAAGAACACAGCCTTTATGCTGAATGTAGGACTTTGACTATGAAAATTGGAAAATAAATAACACAGACAGTGGCTGGTAAAGGGAGGTGCATGGCCATACAGTGTGGGTCACATTGGGTCTGCCCCAGGTGGATCACAATGCTTTCCACAAAACAAAGAGAAAAGAAAGAAATAATGAGGGAAGATGTGAGTAATCCCAGGACCATAGGGAGCCTGAAGGAGATACTCAAATGGACAAGAAAAAAGAAACTCGATTTAGGAAGCTTGCTACCTGCCTCCCTAGGGACCAATGAGCCAATCTTTCCCATGGCTCCAGAGGGGCAATCTTCCAGGAGAATGAGGGTGTGAGTGGACTAGAAATCTACTTTCTTTGGAGGCAGCAGAGAAATGAGTGGAGACTAAGAAACTCCAAACTGAAACTCTGGAGCTTGGAGTTCTAGGGTACAAAACACATGTTGGATTCAATAGGACCAAGGAGTATCCATTTAAGAGGGCAACGGGGACTCCCCTGGTGGTCCAGGGGCTAAGACCCCAAGATCCCAATGCAGGGCGCCCAGATTCGATCCCTGGTCAGGGAACTAGACCCACATACCACACCTATCAGATCCGGCGGGCCACAACTAAGACATGGACAGCCAAACAAATAAACTTTATTATAGTAATTTAAAAAAAAATTTTTTTAAATAAAAGAGGACAACAGGGACTTCCCTGATGGTCCAGGGGCTAAGACTCCCATGCTCCCAATGTGGGGGGCCCAGGTTCGATCCCTAGTCAGGGAACTAGATCCCACACGCCACAACCATAAGATCCTGCGGGCCACAACTACGATCCAGTCAGCCAAACAAATAAACTTTAAAATAATGATGACCTTTTAAATTTCAAAAAACAAAAGAGGATAACAGAGGCTCTCCCTGCAGTCATCAGACGTCACAGGAGCTGGGACATGGGAAGACTGTGAGGATGCAGACACCGCTACAGAAACGGAAACACGACTCTACTGCACCGGGAGGTATCAAGTGTTGAAGCTGCAAACACGGGCATGAAACCATGACTCGGCAGAGCCGGGGCCTCAGAGTGCCTTTAATCTGTTCCTCATCCCCTCCTTTCCCACTCCTGTGCTCAGATCTTGCAATGAGGTCTGCCACCTACAGACACGGCCCTGCCCAGAACCGATGACATGGAAAGCAGCCCCGAGCTTCCTGAAAATGTGTAGATTGAATGCCCGCTGCTCCTGCACCCACATATCATAGCATGAATTTATCTCCACCTGCTCCGTTCTCTTCGTGGAGCACCCGCTCTGTGTGACCATCTGCTAACGGCCCTCCTGAGTGCCAGCCAGTAGGCTAAAGGGCATCGCCTGCTCCCTTCAATCCTTTTGGCAGCCAGTTAAAGAAGGACTCGGTTTCAAAGAGTCCTTCTTAGTCTCCCAATGGTCTTTCTCCCCACACGGCCCCCATTCTGAGAAGCGCTGCTCTGAAGCTTATTACTCGATCTTCCTGTCCAGCTGGGCTCCAGAGAACTGACACCAGCCCAGGGTAGACCTGAGTTGGCCACAGTCAATGGATGGTAGATCAGAGACTCTCCATGAAGACCACTGTGAAGACCACAGGTTCTGGAGTTCTAGAGGCAGCCCATCCAGGGTTGTCTTCTGTCCTGCCGCTGAGCGGCTGTGTAGGCATAAGCGAGTCACTTAAGCTCTCTGTGCCTTTAATTCCCCATCTGTAAAATGGAGACAGCAACAGTGTCCACTTGCTATTATGAGCATAAAGTGACGTATGATGTGGATACAAGCTACTGCCTGGCATATAACCAGTGCTTCTAGGTGTCTTTGGAACTCACTGCATTGGAGCGACTACCATTGCAGGGATGTGGGGGTGGAGGGCCAAAATCAGCTGAGAATCGCTTTCCTCTCGTGTCCCCGCTGGCCACTCTCCTTCCAGGAGGGCTTTCCTGGTGGCTCAGGCGGTAAAGAATCTGCCTGCAAGGCAGGAGACCTGAGTTCGATCCCTGGGCCAGGAAAATCCCCTGGAAAAGGGAATGGCTACCCACTCCAGTATTCTTGGCTAGAATTCCATGCATAAAGAGCCTGATGGGCTACAGCCCATGGGGTCGCAAAGAGATGGACACGACTGACTGACTAACACTTTCTTCCAGAAAGAATTTCCTAAAATTCAATGAGACCCGGTCTGAGCCATTTATAACATTGCCTCAGCTTCCCACAGTATTAGACCTGCAAAAATCCCACTGCCTTGATGCATGGCTCCATCTGGAAGTTCTGTTCCCTTGGAATTCTTTCAGCGTTTACCTGCTGACCAGACATCATGGCCTGGGACCATGAACATGTGTCTACACAGCTTTTGGAGAAATTCCGAAATAATTTGGAAGGTCCTCCGAAGGAAGACCTTTGGAGAAGGTCTGTACTCACCCTGCAGTGAGCGGCAGCCCCTGTGCCATGAGCAGGCTGTCCACCTATCCAAACCCACACCTCCTCCAGGAAGCCTCCTCAGATGCTCCAACTCTGATCCACAATCACACTTACAGACTAAACCAGCGGCCCCTCCATTGCCTTGTGTTCAAAGACTGGAGAAAGTATAGAGCTTCAAAGGTGTGAGTGGTCACACCTTTGTCGTAAATAATGCATAATGCATATATGTGGAATCTGGAAAAATAGTACAATGAACCTATTTGTAGGGCAGGAATGGAGACAGAGATTAGACAATGGGCATGTAAACACAGCAGGGGAAGGAGAGGGGATGCACTGAGAGGGTAGCACTGACATATACACACTGCTGTGTGTGAAACCGACAGCTGGTGGGAAGCGGCTGTTCGGCACAGGGGGCTCAGCTCAGGGCTCTGTGATGATCTGCGGGGTGGGATGGGGTAGGGGGTGGCCGGGAGGCTCAAGAGGAAGGGGATGCACGTACACGTATAGCTGATTCACTTCACTGTACAGCAGAAACTAACAACACTGTAAAGCAATTATACTCCAATAATAAACGTTACTTGTTTGTGATTTTCTTCTTTATACATGTAAATCAGAGAAGGTCCAAAGCCATCTCACTTGTGTTCTGAGACCCTCTCTTGAGGAGGATGGAAAGGAACAGGATGGCAGCTAAGGCATCAAGAGTGAGTGTGCGTTCCTGGCAGCCCACCTGGGCACTGGCTACAGCTACCGCCATTCCTGATTTATCCTTTTCTCTCTCTCTTTTTTTAAACCACAGCAAAAGTTTCCTTCTTTCTCATACACCACGTCCACAGCAAGTCAGCTGTGGCTTCGCTCCCATCACCTCCCCAGCGAGACTCAGGCTAATGGAGCAGCCTCCGTTTGGAACATTAACGCCCTCTGTCCCATGACAGAGGGCAAAGAGACACGATGGCCCACACACAGGCTCTGAAAGCTTCTGCTAGAAGGGATGTGAATGCACGTGTGCGCACACACACGCACACTCATCAGTTTATTGATACATAATTTACATACAAGGCACCTGATTAAATGTACAACTTGCTGGTTTCTGGTAAATTTATAGAGTTGTGGAACCCTCACTATAATCCATTTTAGAATATATTCTCATCATCCCCAAAAGAAATCCTGTACCAGTATATTCCTGATTTATCATAACTATACTCAATATTTTAAACTATGAAGGCATTCCTTTATGCCCATGAGAATATGACATAACATAAATCTCATTCATTGCTTTTGGTATAATATTTTTTTAAATGGCCAAGACATTTTAGGTATAATCCTTACATCTCAGAAACTACACACCTCTCTCTGGGACAAACTTGGAAACAGTTCTTAACCCAGGATTCAAGAAAAGTCTGCAAATCCCTGAAAATGTGTGAGAAACGGTACATGTATGTGAGGGGCTTCTTATGGGAAGAAATTCTATAGAATGATCAAGGCAGATTAGCATCACTCACACACTTAACAAATAGCCAAGGGCCACTGCCCACGCGACAGGCATCCTTCTAGGCACGGGAGCCAAGTCCCTGCTCCGTGGAAGTTCGTTCTAGTGGGGGAGCCAGGGTGTAAACAAGTAAACAAATGAAAATGGCATACGCTTGAGAGTCCCTTGGACTACAAAGAGATCAAGCCAGTCAGTCCTAAATGAAATCAGCCTCATTGGAAGGACTGCTGTTGAAGCTGAAGCTCCAATACCTTGGCGACCTGATGCAAAGACCCTGATGCTGGGAAAGATTGAAGGCAGGAGGAGAAGAGGGCAGCAGAGGATGAGATGGTTGGATGGCATCACCGACTCAGTGGAGAAGAATCTGAGCCAACTCCGAGAGAGACAGTGAAGGCCTGGTAAAGGGAAGCTTGGTGTGCAGCAGTCCACGGGGTCGCCAAGAGCGGGACACGACTTAGCCACTGACAACAACACGTGCTGTCAGATCATCAGAAGTCCAAGGGCTGAGGAAAGTGTAGCTAAGAGTGAGGTGAAGAAAGGCCAGGTCATTGGGGGAAATGAGGAGGGGGAGCAAACAGTGCAGCAAGCTGGGGCCAGGGATTCACGCAGGATGGACCAGCAAGCACCACCCCTCCAAGGAGGCAGGTGAGCTCGGTGCATTGAAAGGAATGAAAGAAAGGCTCCCAGGCTGCAGCGGAGGGCCAGGGAGAAGAGTGCAAGGGAAGCCGAGAGGGAGACGGACACCAAACCAACTCGAATCCCAGGGCCACAGTAGGAGGTTTAGCTTTTATTGTCAGTAAGGAGAGAAGTAATTGGAGGGCTTTAAGCAGTAGAGGGACACAATCAGATCTATGTGTTTATAATATCACTCTGGCAACTGTGTTGGGAATCAAATGCAGGGGACAAAGTGAAGGAAATAAAACCAATTAGGAGGCTATTATCATAGAGCCAGAGGAGAGGACGGTGGTTTGGATCAAGACAGCCTATGTGGAGGGAGAGAGAAGCAGATGGAAATAAAGCGGCCTATGGACTTAATGGACTGAACGGTGGAAGGGTGGAGCAGGGCAGGGAAAAGGAAGAGGAGTCAGAAATGACTCTGAAGGTTCTGGCCTCAGTGATCTGGTGGATGGTACCATTCAGGGAAACAAGAAACACTGAGGGCCTGGAGTCAGGTTGGGGAATGAAATAAAGAATTCTGTTTTGGCCAAGCTGAGTCTGCCTTGTGTCTTAACCACCCAAGTAAAGATGCCAGCCAGGCAGTTTGATTTATGAGGCCAAAGGGCCAGGATGAGAGCAAGGCGGGGAATATAAAGTTAGGATTTAGTGCTAAAGCCTCTTTCACTTTCAACTATCCATGATTCTGTGAAATCAGAGACCACCGACCAGGAAGAAGTCATTAATAACAGCAAAGAAAATATTGAGTCTTTCATAAAGCACCGTCTTAAGCACTTTTGAAGCATCGTCTCATTTAAAGCTCAGAACAGTCTCATGAAGTGGGAACTCTTACATTCCCTTCAAAGCTCACGGAAGCTCATCAGCTTGCCTAACATCCCAAAGTTGTACAGGGAAGATAGAGGATTGGAACTTTGGCCTTTCTGTCTCCAAAGCCTACATTCCTGTTACTACACAATATCCAATGGCTAAGATCTCTACATAAAAGGAAGGGCACGCATGGAGAAGAGATCTGGGGACAAGTGTGCCAGCTACAACCCCTCTGCGACTCGGAGAAAAATCAGCACAGAGGTAGAGGGCAGGCCGAGAGGCACAAGTCTACTGATACAATATCTACACCCAGACTGGGGTGGCTATTTCAAGGAGAGAGAACACCGAGCAGTTTACAACACATCATACATCCATCTCACCAAGTGTTTACCCCAGTGGTCTCCAGAAAAAATGTGCTGCCAGCTCAGATGTGTCGCTGAAAGGGCAGGGACCCTGGCCACTTCCTCTAATCCTACCTGCCCAGTGTTGCTGACTTTCACTCCTTGGAACATAACACAATTGACACGCCCACAATTAACACAATAATCATGCCCCAATCGGGACACTCTCCCCTCCCCACCACATCCTGCTCCCACACAGGTCAGCTCCAGGCTGGCTCTCTGGGGGGGAAGATCCCATGTACATTTGCAGAGGAATAACTTAGTGTGACATTCAGAGCTTTAGGGGGAGAAATCAACCAACTGAACACAAGAAAGGTCCCATCACAACCACTCTAAGGGATTAAATAAATTCTCTTGGCTTGCTGGAATCTTACATTACATATTCTTGGAAATAAGTGGGCCACAGGCTAGCGTTAAGAAATCTTTTACAACAAAGATATTCAGGTCATAATGTAGCTTTGTTATAGGATTTGACCTGAATAGGAGAAGAAATGAAATGGAGCTTTCTAAACGGGAGCTCTTTGAGGATGGATGGTGCTAAATCCCCCCGGGGAAATGGCTGCTCTCTAATAAAACTAAAGACCCTCCCCCCACCACCACCACAAGGAACTGTTGCTATGAAAGCTTGACAGAGAAACAAAACATGCCAAAGGAGTAGAAAAGTCCATGGACTTTAGAGCCTAAAGGATCAGAGTCCAAATCCTGGTTGTACCACTAATTACTATGTGACCTTGGAGAAACTCAGTTATGACTTCTGAGCTTCAGTGTTCTCATCTATGAAATGGGGATGGGGAGCCCAAACCTAAGAGTTACTGTGAGAGATGAGATTATATTTGCCAAAGCAGCAGGTCTAGTCCTTGGCATATAGCAAGTTCTTAATCAGTATTAGTCATATACCTGCATTTTTTATGCAATTTTGTAAAAATGAAATTTTTTAATTGTATCAGTGAAAAACATTATCCCTTCCAGTCTATGAGCCCCAGGAGAAAGATTCTTGTAAAGAGAACCAGAGGACTTCAGTGAAGTTGTATTTCTGCTATTTATAAGATAGGCCCTCCCTGGACCTGTCTTCCGGGCTATAAAGGAAGGCTGCCTACCACACTCCCCCACCCAGGAGGATCCTCCAGGTAAAGGGATTAGAGCAGATAATATAGGAGAAAGTACTTTGAAACCAGGCAGTGCTCTACAGATGAAAGCAAATACAACCAGTCCATTCTAAAGGAGATCAGTCCTGGGTGTTCTTTGGAAGGAATGATGCTAAAGCTGAAACTCCAGTACTTTGGCTACTTCATGCGAAGAGTTGACTCATTGGAAAAGACTCTGATTCTGGGAGGGATTGGGGACAGGAGGAGAAGGGGACGACAGAGGATGAGATTGCTGGATGGCATCACCGACTCGATGGACGGGAGTCTGAGTGAATTCTGGGAGGTGGTGATGGACAGGGAGGCCTGGGGTCGCAAAGAGTTGGACACGACTGAGCGACTGAACTGAACTGACCCATCATTCGAGTGCAGGTTTTAGGCAGACATGGTCATGACTCTGCTCATGGGGACTCCAAACTGCGGCTATCTGTTATGTATGTGAGCCATCCCAGAGAAGACTAACTGCAGAAAGGAAGAGGAGAGTCAGCTGCAGGAGGTGAGGTTAGAGCACTCAGCAAGCAATCCAGATTCTGCAGTCCTGGTGGGTGTGGTTTCAAGTGAGATGGAAATCAACAAAGTGTAAGCTCATCGGTTGCCACTGGCTGGATTCTTTCTGAAACTAACAAGGGTAAGAAGGGTGTGCACACAGTCTAGAGCAGGAGTCCCCAGTGGGTTCCAGTCTGTGGCCTGTTAGGAACCGGGAGAGCAGCAGGTGAGCAAGGGAAGCTTCATCTGTATTTACAGCCACTCCCCATCGATCACATTACCACCGAGCTCTGCCTCCTGTCAGTGGAGTGGCAGCATCAGATTCTCATAGCACTGCAAATCCTGCTGTGAACAGCACATTCGGAGGAATCTCAGTTGCATACTCCATCCCTCCAGCCCCTTGTCTTGTCCATAGAAAAATCATCTTCCACGAAACCAATGAAACCGGTGCCTGGTACCAAAAAGGTTAGGGATCTCTGACCTAGAGAAGACGGACTAAATGGAGACTATAGAGAATCTATCAGGGTTTGTTCATCAATCAGCATTCAAGGAAGAAAGTCATCAGAGAGAGTGTAGACTGGAATCTTAAAGTCATCAGAGAGAGTGTAGACTGGAGTCTTCTAGTCACCAGAGAGAGTATAGACTGGAGTCTTCTAGTTACCAGAGAGACACAGGACAGAAATCCAGCTTTTCCTTTAATAAAGCAGTGGTCATAATCACCATCAAAGCCATATTATCTCCTTCATTGATTCTAGGATCACCACCCCCGTAATAACAGTAATTCCGTCACTATTAGCAGCTTGCATTTATAAACACTATTTGCTGGCACTGGGCTAAGTGCTGTATAAGCCTCCTACCATAAATCTTTATCATATCCTATCACTAGAACAGGCACCATCATTACACCTATTTTACAGATGAGCAAATAGTGGTTCCAATTATCTATTTGGAAAATCCTTTTCCTTAAGAATTCAGAATCCAAAATCTCTCACCAAGGAAAGGATATATGAAGGTCAAGAATATTCCAGTCTCTCAAATGTATATAAATCAGTATTTAGTTTTCCATACTCAATAAAAGACAAAGAAGACAGACACGGTCAAAAAGAGATGCTCAGTCACTCATAAACCTTGAAGAGTCCTAGTCTCCAGCCTTCTTTGTGGCAGACAATTTGGCCTTCATGTGGCTGGCTCACTTTCTGGCATGAGAGAGTATTATGACTAATGCAAGAGCAGCTTAGAGGTGCGGGACAGCCGGACCAATCAGAACAACTTGGATAACCTGACATCAGTACAGAAGGCAATGATTTCACTTCCTGCTTCTTATTGTGCACAGAAGGGGAGAAGAAAAGACTTAGCCATCACCCTAAAAAAAAAAAAAAAAAGGAAGAAGAAGCAGGGGAAAAAGCCACCAAGCCAGAGCTCGGCAATTAGTGCTAGAGTAAGTGACCATCTTGTGTTTGCTCAGCTGGGGCCTGAAAACTTGTAAATGCACTTAGAGGACAGAAATAGAAGATGTTGTGAGAGAGCAGAGAAACCTTGCCCCTTTGCCAGGAGAAAGTGTCCCGGAGCTGCCGGGAAATTCACTCAGTCGAGATGTGAGATGTGTCTCTGTAAATGGGAAAAGTTAATAAGTGAACCCATCGATGAAGCCAGTGCACATGGCTGGACCTCTTGACTCTCCTCTCTGGGATCCCCAGGCTCCTCCTTCAGCAGCCCCTGGGCCAGATGCTGACCCTATCACGTGGAACTGAACAGCCAGCTCATCCCTAATATGCAAACAGGCCCAAACTGGGGTTGGACTGATGGTGACCTGTCTATCTCATTCTTGATCCCTTTGCAGCCAACCACAACACCTGGGCAAGAGCTGGCCACTGTGTCCAGGAGGAAACGGGGCCCAAGGTCATGGGCAGGTTCACTGGTATCATCAGTAGTATCATCATCATTGACACCCTTCCTGCCCCCAAAGCCTTGGGGAAACTTGCAAAGCCCCACCAGCCGGTCAGTGCCAGCAGACCTGGATCATCTCAAAGGAGATGGTGGGTCACAGCCCTCCTCAGGGATCTCAAGGGTAATTCAAAGAGAAGTTCTAGTACAACTCACTTCAGAGACACCTGGAACCCAAGCTGCATGCCTCCCCTCACTTCTGTGGCCCTTGGACATGTGATGCATCTGAAAACCCTCTCAAATGTCTGGAGAGCTGCAGGTGACAGGTGCACAGGCAGATTCTGAGCACCAAGCCACTGCCGTCTAAAAGGACAGAGCCTCTCCCGTGGGGGAAGCTTCTGTCCCCCAAGTCTGACCCTGGCCCCCAAGGTGGCATTCCCCATGTCACATTCTGTCCACAGTGTGATGCTGCCTGGCCCATGGTGTTGAAAGGTTTTATTTTTAGTGCCAGTATTTAAAATTTGAGAGGTTTCACTAAACCTCCAGCTCTTCTTGGAAAAAAAAAAAAAAAAACCCACAGTAAATCTGGCAACCCAAGGCCCCACCTCCTTACAGCAGCAGTCTGCTAGAACTGTTTACAGGCTGGCCCTAAGAGGGAACACGTGATCTGCAGCTTCCACTGTCCCCATTGGTCCTCTGTGGGCATCTGGCTATGTGACCCTCATGTGAGTTAGTATGAAAAGGAGACTTCTCAGAGGTCAAAAGCTTAGTCCCCTAGGACAGTTTACATGGAAAGTCAAATCCCCAGTAAAATAAACACCTGCAACATCTGGTCCGAGACCCTCCTCTGGTCTCAGCTACACCCCGAGCTGCAGAGAACACACATCAGGAGAATCCCGCCACAGAGGCTCAGCTAGGGCAAGGGGGCAACAAATAATTGAGACAGCTGCGGTGGGGCATAGAGGGGGACTCGGTCCCCCATGGCTACTACGTAAGACCCTGAGTTATGGCCCTGCAGTGTGCCGTGTCCAAAGGGAGGAAAGAAAGTTCAGCACAAAGCAGGGGTGGCCAGCACTGTTTTCAAAAATAAAAATCAGGAGGAAACGGGGCCCAAGGTCATGGGCAGGTTCACTGGTATCATCAGTAGTATCATCATCATTGACACCCTTCCTGCCCCCAAAGCCTTGGGGAAACTTGCAAAGCCCCACCAGCCGGTCAGTGCCAGCAGACCTGGATCATCTCAAAGGAGATGGTGGGTCACAGCCCTCCTCAGGGATCTCAAGGGTAATTCAAAGAGAAGTTCTAGTACAACTCACTTCAGAGACACCTGGAACCCAAGCTGCATGCCTCCCCTCACTTCTGTGGCCCTTGGACATGTGATGCATCTGAAAACCCTCTCAAATGTCTGGAGAGCTGCAGGTGACAGGTGCACAGGCAGATTCTGAGCACCAAGCCACTGCCGTCTAAAAGGACAGAGCCTCTCCCGTGGGGGAAGCTTCTGTCCCCCAAGTCTGACCCTGGCCCCCAAGGTGGCATTCCCCATGTCACATTCTGTCCACAGTGTGATGCTGCCTGGCCCATGGTGTTGAAAGGTTTTATTTTTAGTGCCAGTATTTAAAATTTGAGAGGTTTCACTAAACCTCCAGCTCTTCTTGGAAAAAAAAAAAAAAAAAACCCACAGTAAATCTGGCAACCCAAGGCCCCACCTCCTTACAGCAGCAGTCTGCTAGAACTGTTTACAGGCTGGCCCTAAGAGGGAACACGTGATCTGCAGCTTCCACTGTCCCGATTGGTCCTCTGTGGGCATCTGGCTATGTGACCCTCATGTGAGTTAGTATGAAAAGGAGACTTCTCAGAGGTCAAAAGCTTAGTCCCCTGGGACAGTTTACATGGAAAGTCAAATCCCCAGTAAAATAAACACCTGCAACATCTGGTCCGAGACCCTCCTCTGGTCTCAGCTACACCCCGAGCTGCAGAGAACACACATCAGGAGAATCCCGCCACAGAGGCTCAGCTAGGGCAAGGGGGCAACAAATAATTGAGACAGCTGCGGTGGGGCATAGAGGGGGACTCGGTCCCCCATGGCTACTACGTAAGACCCTGAGTTATGGCCCTGCAGTGTGCCGTGTCCAAAGGGAGGAAAGAAAGTTCAGCACAAAGCAGGGGTGGCCAGCACTGTTTTCAAAAATAAAAATACTTATCAAGCCTTCACTTGTGCTCAGTCGATTCAGTCGTGTGTGACTCTGTTGCAACTCTGTAGCCCACCAGGCTTCTCTGTCCATGGGATTCTCCAGGCAAGAATACTGGAGTGGGTAGCCAAGCTCTCTTCCAGGGGATCTTCCCAGCCCAGGGATGGAACCTGCATCTCCTGTGTCTCCTGCATTGGCAAGTGGATTCTTTCCTGCTGAACCACCAGGGAAGCCCTAAGCATTCAATAGGTGCTTGGAAAAACATGCAAAGGCCCAGGGGTGAGGCCAGGACCCCCCAAAGGAGAAACAACCCACCCACCACAATTCTCCACGATCTTTTCTCTTCCTCCACCTCCCCTCCACTTCCCTCGGATGCTCTGTCTCTTCCTGTGAGATTCCTAGCAGCCGGGTGCCCTTCAAGTCCAAAGTGCCTACACCAGAGCAATTCTCAGGTGGCCGGAGGAAAGATTTGTCCGCACACCATTCCTCCATTTCCTGGCCAAAGACAGCAGACTCCACCCCGCTGGTTCCTATGGAATCTCTGCTCTTGGAGAACATGCCCCATAGATGTCCATGATGGCCACCATCTGCAAAGACCTGACCGAATACCAAGGACCCCCATGGGTGCAGTGTGTTGGCACTTTCCCTAATTGCTGGCTCTAGGCTTCTTTTTGAGCTCATCTCTCCCCAGGAAATGGCGGTCCTCCCATCAAACCCCAGAGCCGTCAGCCCAGAACTAGGCTTAGAGAGGAAGCACTAAGCTTGTGAGATTCCATCTGCACAGGTCTAGGCAGAGCTGAGCCTGCGGAGGCCCTACCACCATCACACATGGCAGTGATGGGAGGGGGGAGGCGGGAGGAGGAGGCTCAGACAGACAGGATTCCAGCAGACCCAGGTCACCTCAAGCGCATCCCAAAGCTGTGTGACGTTGATGTCTCTGCTTTTCAGAGCTCTTCGCCACGGAACCCAGGATCTATCTAGATGTGACACTTGGCCTGGCCCTGCTTCCTCTCAGCCAACCCCACCCCAACACACACACACACTTAGGGACCTACAAATGGTCTCTGAAGAGTAGTATTCACATCACACACTACACTTATATGGGAGGCCTCCTCTCTAGTCTCAGGCTTTACCTTTCAATAGGAACCTCAGAGATCATCAAATCCAAAACCCTCACCCTTAAGGGGCAAAAATCTGAGGCCCAGAGAAGCGATGGGACTTGCCCCAGGACACACACTAGCGAAGCCAGGTCCAGATCTCAGGCCTCGGGCTTCACCGCCCAGGACTCTCTCTCCCTGCGGTACGCTTGCCTCCACCCACCCACTCACCAACTCCCTGTGGCCCAGACCCAGCTCTACTCACATATAGCGCAAGTGGGGGTTCTTGGCGAAGGCTCTGGGCTGGATGTTCCGAAGTCCTGAGTCTTGATGGTCCTGAAGAGAGAGAGGAAAAGAGGGTCAGTGGAGCCTATGGGGTAGACATCCAGCTCTGCTCTGGGCCGAGGCTGACAGCCAGTGAGGCCAAGACTGGATGACAGATGCCTCTGTAAACGGAATGCATTTCTTCACCAGTCATCACTTGTGATCCAGTTGAGGGTCAGGACCACAGGACCAGTGGGCAGGATCTGGGCTCACATCCCACTGGGACCTGGGTGAGGGTGAGAAATGTGCCCATCCTGGCAAGTGGATAAGACTCTGGTCCAGCAACTCTAGCAACTGCAGCCTTCTCCCTTTCCCCACCCCATCTCTCCCGCAGTCACTCACACTGAATCCAAAGGAGGAGGTGACTGGAAATATCCCTCTTCCTTGGGGACCATCAGTCCAGCACGGGACTGAGGAAAGCACTGACCAGGGGGACGTGGGTTCAGGTTGTATCTTGAAGCCTGAACTATGTACGGGCTGGCCCCTGCCCCCACCCCCACCGGGAGCTGGTGCACTCACAGCTTTTGGAGGCCAGTATAGAGCTCCATGTCCACAGCGTTGAGCGTGTGCAGACCGCGCCAGTTCTCTATGTGTCTGCAGGAAGGGAGGAAAGGCAAGGTTCAGGTCAGCAGAGGGATCCCCGGAAAGATGCTGGCTTTAGTGCCAGAGACCTGGGCTTAAATCCTGGAGCAGCCACCCGTAAGCCAGGCTCTCCACCAAGTCCTCAGTGATCTCTGAGCCTGCTTCATTCTCTCTCTGCGTGGGGCCACACACACCACCTGGCTGATGGGCTTGCTGGGGGATCCCAAGTTCTGAGCCCATGGATAGTGTTTAATGCCCTCACATCCCCTGGGCTCTAGAAAGACTACATTCTTGAGATTCAGTCTCCCTGCAGGTCTCCCTAATTCAGCTTCTTTTCATTCTCTTTTAGTTCTTTTTCACTTCTAGGATTTTTTTCTTTTTTAAGAATAAGCTCATCTACATTCCTGACCACAGTAACAATACAAATGAAGTGATTTTTTTTAAGGGATTGGGGGCAGCTTGCTCGTGAACATGGCTTTTGAGTGGAAAAGCCCAGAAGGAACACACACCACCTCAGGGTCCCCTAGGGGCCAGACACTGACGACCTCCTTTGGGTAAGAGTGAAAGTTAGTCACTCAGTCATGTCTGACTCTTTGCAACTCCATGAAGCATAACTCGCCAGGCTCCACTGTCCATGGAATTCTCCAGGCAAGAATACCGGAGTGGGTAGCCATTCCCTTCTCCAGGGGATCTTTCCGACACAAGGATCAAATCTGAGTTTCTTGCATTGCAGGCAGATTCTTTACCATCTGAGCCTCAGGGAAGCCCTCTTTGGTTACCATGACCCAATTCATCTGGAGTTCAAGGACATCAGTGGCTTCATATGGCATAGCCAACTCCACAAAGGAGGCATGCCAAAGGCCTGGGTGTCACGGAAAGAACAGGAGGCTGGCATTCGAGGAGCTGGATGCCAGCTCTGTCTCTGGGACTTTAGCAGCCATGGCTTTGAGCATGAGCTCTCAACACTCTGGGCCTCTGGTGACCTCATTTGTAAGGGGAGAGAGTTACACCAGATCAGCAGTTTCTCCCCCATCTCTTCACAAAGATTTTCTTTTAGAACTTTCTCCCAAGAGATTTGATACTTAGCTCCCTAAACATGTGTCGAGCAAGCACACACACTTATTAAGCAATAATTAATTTATCTTCTCAGATTTACTAATCCAAGATATAAATCACTGTTAACCAGAGTCTTTTTTATCAACGGGTATAAACCAGCACTGACTCACCCAGCAGATAAATTCCAGCCCAAAGCAAAGGAATTCTCGAAAGTACTGTTAGCATAAAACGGCTCATCATGGGTATGGATTTGATTTCCTTTGTTTGGTGTATATATATATATGGCACTTGTATAGCAACTGTGTGGTTAGGAGTTGGTGCTCCGAAGCTGGGTTAGCCACTACAAACTCCAGAGAGAGAGAGAGAGAGAGGGAGGGAGAGAAAACACCAGGGACAAACATCCTACATTACTGCCTTGGGGTCCAGGTTGAGAACCATTGGACAAGCAGTCCTCAACCACTGGCCCCAGAGACTGGTTTTGTGGAAAACAATTTTCCCACCGACTGGAGAGGGTGGGTGGTTGGGGATGATTCAAGTGTATTACATTTATTGTGCACTTTATTTCTATTATTATTGCATCAGCTCTACCTCAGATAATCAGGCTTTACATCCCAGAGGTTAGGGACCTCTGCATTAGACTATTGATTACCAAGGTCCTTTCCAGCTCCAAAGTCATCTGAGAGGAGGCCATTCATACACCCCCGCCACCCCAAGGAGCTCCAGGGGGCCACAGGAAAAGGCCTCCCGCTGCCCTCCTGGGCTCTGACTCTCCCATCAGTGCCCCCAAGGTCTAAGCATCCTCTTGGAGAGGAGGGGGAGGACATGACAGCTCACCCTGGGACAGTGGTACCCGAGGCACAGCCACCTTCCCCAGACATCCCCGCCCAGGCCCCACCCCACCCGTGGTTCTGCCATCTGCCATCAGGTGGGACCAGAGCCACGAAGGCCACAGGGAGGCGGTGGCCAGGGCCTCTGGAAGCATTTCAGAGCTGCGCAGAGACAAGGTATGCCAAGAGCCCTTTCTGTACCACATTCTCTCGGAGCCCCTGCTAAGCAGCCAGACACATTAGCATCTGCTGGGGACATGGGCCAGGTGGCCAGGTCGGTACTGAATTCCTTCTCCAAAGCCTTCTCCCCTGGAAGCCGCATGGCCCCAGGACAGTTTGTTTAGTCTGGGCTCGCCAGGGCAGGGACCCCGGCTCCATGTCAGCTGAGAAGGAAGGCCAGAGGGGGGCAGAAGGACCTTTGCCAGCCCCACCCCGACCCAGGATATCCACTCGGTCCATGTAAGCCACCAAGTGTTAACAGATTGCAGTGTTCCTGCCGATGGGTATTCATTCATGGGAGTCCAGCTTCACACAAGCTCCCAACAAGCAGTGTCGATCAAGTTATTTAAATAAATGAAATCAGTTTTCTGAGCCCACATTAGAATTCCAGAAATGTGTTTTTATTATGGCTGAGTTGTCAATCATTATTGCATTCGAATACTTGACTTCTCTCAGCCTTCCTGTCCTTATGCCCACAAATGACCCTTCCCTGGCAGAGGCGCTCACTGACACAGCAGGATGATGGCTGAAGTCCTTGGTCCACAGGGCTCTCTCGTCTATATCACATAGCCCCTTGTATCTTCTGAGTCTGAATTTTCCTACATCAGGGAACGGCACTTTTATAGCAACTGCGTGGTTAGGAATTGGTGCTCCGAAGCTGGGTTAGCCACTACAAACTCCAGCCCACAACCCATTCCCGTACAGCCTGAGAAATAAGAATAGTTTTTACATTTTTTAAAAAATCTAACGTAGAATCCTATTTTGTGACATGTGAAAAGTATATGAAATTTAAATCTCCATGTTCATATCTGCTCATTTACTCTAGTCTGTGACCACTTTTCTCTGCAAAAATGGAATTGAGTTATTGCCGCAGAAGCTCACTTAAAATATTGACTTTCTGGCCTTTCATAGAAAAAGGTCGCTGACCCCTGCCTAGAGCCAGACTGGCAGGATACAGATCCTGTCTCTACTGCTACTTCAATCTGTGGGACCAGACCTGTCCAGGTTTCTTCACTTGTCTGTGCCTCAGTTTCTTCATCTGTCAAATGGGAATAATAGAATACCTCTAGCATAAGAAGGACATAAGATTTCATGTTACATTAAAAAGCCGTTACAGCGGCTGGGGTCAGAGTAAGTTCTCAGAGAGTGAGATGCTTATTGGTAACCCACAGCCCACTGTGATGCTTATTGGTAACCTCGGGCTTTGTAGAGGCTGGGCTTCCCTGACGGCTCAGACGGTAACTAATCAGCCTGCAGTGGAGGAGACCTGGGTTTGATCCCTGGGTTGGGAAGATCCCCTGGAGAAGGAAATGATTACCCACTCCAGTATTCTTGCCTGGAAAATCCCATGGACAGAGGAGCCTTCGGGGGGTTACAGTCTGTGGGGTCACAAAAATATGGACACCGCTAAGTAGCTAACATTTCCATTCTTTTCACTTCTGCAGAGGCCGAGCAGTCTTTTATGCTAAAAGGGCAGCCTGGTTCTGCTGGAAGTTGTCATTTCTCAGCCATCATTGATAAAAACTCCAAGTGGCAGAAGGGTGGAGGGGCAGTAAGCCTGTCATTCATGACCTCCAGGAAAACTGTTCGAGCTGAAATTATAAACAACATCAGAGGATGCACAGACGGCAGCGCCGAGCGGGTTTTCAGGGAAGAGCAGAACCGCAAAGGTGCAGCCTGACATTTGCCATTGACACGGGCAGGGAGCCTGCCAAGCCTTCCCAGTGACTCACCGCTTGGTACCAGCCCTAGGGGTCGTGACTCTGCTGGCTGCTTTATGCTAATGCAGAGACCGTGAGTGTAAGTGGAAAAGGCAGGCCCTAAAAATATAATAAGTAAATAAGACCAAGTCTGAGAGAGGTCCTCTTTGCTTTGGTCTGTGGTAAACAGTGGTTCCCTTGGCCCAGTACAATGACACGTGACTTCTTTTGGTGTGCTTTTCTGGGTTGTCCAGGTTGTTTCCATGGCGCATGGATTCTATCATCTGGAAAGCAATCACAAATGATCGAGGGTTTCCCAGGTAGCTCGGTAGTAAAGAATCCACCTGCCAATGCAGGAGACTCGGGTTCTTCCCTAATCTGGGAAGATCCCCTGGTGAAGGAAATGGCAACTCACTCCAGTGAGTGCCTGGAGACTCCCATAGACAGAGGAGCCTGACAGGCTACAGTCCAAGGGGTCACAAAAAGAGTGGGACACAACTTACCATCTAAACAACAAGAATGACCGTATTTTTAAAGGAAGGTTAGGCCCTTGACCCCCGTCCAGCAGGGCAGTCACTGGTCACCCTCTCCCAGGACGACAGGCTGCACCAGCCCATCCGAGCGGCAGCATGGCACTCGCCTGCCACCGCTGCGGAGGGCTCGAGAACTCAGAGCAGTGCCAGGAACACAGGTCAGCAGCAGCCCAGATCCCGCATCGTCTGCTCAGGCACAGACCGTGTAGTGCTGATGGCCCCACAAAGACTCGCAGCCTCCCCTCAGCGTCACTCCAGGCTCCCATCCCTACTCTAATTTCCTCCACTTTAGTCTTGAATTCAGTGGTTCCCAACTAGAGTCATTTGGCAACGTTTGGAGACATTTGGGGGGCTTCCCTGTGGCTCAGCAGTAAAGAATCTGCCTGTAATGCAGGAGATCCACGTTTGATTCCTGGGTCAGAAAGATCCCCTGGAGGAAGGCATGGCAACCCACTCTAGTATTCCTGCCTGGAGACTCCCATGGACAGAGGATCCTGACAGGCTACAGTCCATAGAGCCTCCAAGAATCGGACATGACTGAAGCAATGGAGCACACACACCAGGAGACACTTTTGATGGCCACACTGGGGTCAGGGAGTGACATGGGCATCCACAGAGATGCTCCTCAACATTCCATCATCCACCAGGCAGCATCCCAACAGCAAGGAATCATCTGCCCCAAATGTCCATAGTATTCAGGATGGGAAACATTGCTTTATTACAGAACGCTTCTATTTAAGATCCTTTACCGCTGAGCCACTAGGGAAGCCCCGTGTTCTCGTCTACTTTGCTTCAAAAGTTAAGGAGGTGTGTAATGCATCTTAGGGAAAAGGAGAAACATCCAGTGAGGAGGCTGAACATGCAGAGGTTCTGTATTTAAATTTTGTTGTCTGGAAAATTTGGTTATGAGGAACAGCTCATTAAGAGCCCTGAGGGATCACAGGGGAAAATAACAGCCATCTGACAGCAGGGAGCAGAGAGAAAAGCTTGGGAAGACAAGGAAATACTGGGCCTGCTGCATCCAAAGAAAGGCAGGATGCTCCTTTGTCCCACCAGGCAGTCCTTATCTTTCTGGGTAGCCAGGTGAGGAGGAGAGCTCTGCCAGGTACACGGTGCCTTGACCCTCTCGTGAGCATCCACAACCAGCTCAGTCCTCTGGTGTTGGATGGACTCGAATGTTGCAGTGTTCCAGAGTTTTCTGCCTTTAACCTTTAAATACTGGAGATACAAACAACTCTTAAACATATCCACATGGCATATTTTTAATTAAAATAAGGACCACAGTCTGCATCGTCTAGTTTTTATGCACTTGGAGATTGCCAATTCATTACCATATTGGCCCTAGCCAAACAGAAGGAGGAAGAAATAATGGTACAAAAGCACAATTGGATGAATTCTAATGCAAAGGATTTTTATATTCTCTATGAATATATTAATTAACAGGGGGTGGGCTGTATTAATTAATTAGCGGGTGGGGCTAGTGGTAAAGAATGCACCTGCCAATGCAGGAGACCTAAGAGATGCGGGTCAGTCCCTGCGTTGAGAAGACCCCCTGGAGGAGGGCATGGCACCCCACTCCAGCATTCTTGCCTGGAGAATGCCATGGACAGAGGAGCCTGGCGGGCTATGGTCCATGGGGTTGCAAAAGGGTTGGACACGACTGAATGGACCTAGTATGCACACACCCATGCACACACATGTTAATTAGTATTTCACTTGTGCTCTGACTCATCCCTACAGGGGTTCAAAGCAGCTGTGGATTGGGTTTATCTCCAGGGATAAATGCTCGATGAGCCACTGGGAGTGACTCCATCCTTCCCAAGTCTACCTGGAAGGAGCATGTGCTTTGACCAAGGGCCCCCCACCGAGACCTTATGGAAGTTTTCTGAGCTGTAACACTGAGCTCAGCTCTGGCTCTGGAGCTCAGTGCTGTCATGAACTAAGCCTCAATTCCTTCCTTCCTCTCCCTGGAAAAATGTTCTGCTCCTGGCAGAACGTCAGCAGAGTGTCATGATTCTGTGGCATGAGGAAAGTGCAGTGATGAGGGAGCAGGGACAGGCTACTGACACGACTCTCTGCATGGAACATTTCATATTCCCATGCAATGAAGAGGCCTTCGAAGTGCTAGTGGGAAGCTGCTGTATAACACAGGGAGCTCGGCTCGGTGTCCTGTAATGGCCTAGAGGGGTGAAGAATCAGCCTGCAATGTGGGAGACCCAGATTCGATTCCTGGGTGGGGAAGATTCCCTGGAGGAGGAAATGGCAATCCACTCCAGTACTCTTGCCTGGAAAATCCCATGGACGGCGGAGCCTGGTGGGCTGCAGTCCATGGGACTGCGAAGAGTCGGACATGACTGAGCGACTTCACTTTCACTTTTCACTTTCATGCATTGGAGAAAGAAACAGCAACCCACTCCAGTGTTGTTGCCTGGAGAATCCTAGGGATGGCGGAGCCTGGTGGGCTGCCATCTATGGGGTTGCACAGAGTTGGACACGACTGAAACAACTTAGCAGCAGCAGCAGAGCAATTAATACTTTCACTTTTCAGAGGAGTGAGAGGGAGGTTCAAGGAAAAGGAGACATTATGTGGAGCTGATAGCCTTTGGAGCCCGTGGGGTGGCAAAAGAGTCAGATACGACTTAGTGACTAAACAAGAACAAAACAGACAGAACATGACTTAGAACACTTTCTTGAAGATCCTGGATCATTGCGATCAACTTGATCTTGAAGTAGGTAGAACCTGTATCCCTGCCCAAAATGATCCTATACTGAAATGATGCCTGAATTCTAAGGGCTACTGCTTCCCTTTAAAGATTTTCTGGCTCTTCTTTGCTATCAAGCTGTGATGCCAGGGCCTTTCTAACATGCTGCCCTGCAGTCCACTGGAGAACAGAGATCAAGAGTGGACACCCTGAGCTCAGCTGGGTGCTGAGTGACTGAGGCTCAGAGGGAGGGGATATATGTATACACAGAACGATTCACATTGTTACACAGCACAAACTAACAAAACATTGCACAGCAATTATCTTCCAATTAAAAAAAAGAATCTATGATAAACCATAACAGAAAAAAATGTTTTAAAAGGAATAGATATATGTGCATGGGGTGGGGTGTGGGTTAGTTGCTCAGTCCAGTTCAGTTGCTCAGTTGTGTCTGACTCTTTGTGACCACATGAACCACAGCACGCCAGGCCTCCCTGTCCATCACCAACTCCCAGAGTCCACCCAAACCCATGTCCATTGATGGTGATGCCATCCAACCATCTCATTCTCTGTCGCCCCCTTCTCCTCCTGCCCTCAATCTTTCCCAGCATCAGGGTCCTTTCAAATGAGTCAACTCTTCACATCAGGTGGCCAAAGTATTGGAGTTTCAGCTTCAACATCAGTCCTTCCAATGAACACCCAGGACTGATCTTTAGGATAGACTGGTTGGATCTCCTTGCAGTCCAAGGGACTCTCAAGAGTCTTCTCCAACATCACAGTTCAAAAGCATCAATTCTTCGGTGCTCAGCTTTCTTTATAGTTCAACTCTGACATCCATACATGATCACTGGAAAAACCATAGCCTGGACTAGACAGAATTTTGTTGACAAAGTAATGTCTCTACTTTTTAACATGCTGTCTAGGTTGGTCATAAATTTCCTTCCAAAGAGTAAGCATCTTTTAATTTCATGGCTGCAATCACCATCTACAGTGATTTTGGAGCCCTGAAAAATAAAGTCAGCCACTGTTTCCACTGTTTCCCTATCTATTTGCCATGAAGTGATGGGACCGGATGCCATGATCTTCATTTTCTGAATGTTGAGCTTTAACCCAACTTTTTCACTCTCCTCTTTCACTTTCATCAAGAGGCTCTTTAGTTCTTCTTCACTTTCTGGCATAAGGGTGGTGTCATCTGTATATCTGAGGTTATTGATATTTCTCCCATTAATCTTGATTCCAGCTTGTGCTTCCTCCAGCCCAGCTGGAGTACATCTCATGATGTGTTCTGTTCTTTTAATTTCATGGCTGCAATCACCATCTGCAGTGATTTTGGAGCCCTGAAAAATAAAGTCAGCCACTGTTTCCACTGTTTCCCTATCTATTTGCCATGAAGTGATGGGACCGGATGCCATGATCTTCATTTTCTGAATGTTGAGCTTTAACCCAACTTTTTCACTCTCCTCTTTCACTTTCATCAAGAGGCTCTTTAGTTCTTCTTCACTTTCTGGCATAAGGGTGGTGTCATCTGTATATCTGAGGTTATTGATATTTCTCCCATTAATCTTGATTCCAGCTTGTGCTTCCTCCAGCCCAGCTGGAGTACATCTCATGATGTGTTCTGCATATAAACAAGCAGGGTGACAATATACAGCCTTGACATACTCCTTTTCCTATTTGACACCAGTCTGTTGTTTCATGTCCAGTTTGAACTGTTGCTTCCTGAACTGCATATAGGGTTCTCAAGAGGCAGGTCAGGTGGTCTGGTATTCCCATCTCTTTCAGAATTTTTCACAGTTTATTGTGACCCACACAGTCAAAGGCTTTGGCATAGTCAAGAAAGCAGAAAGAGATGTTTTTCTGGAACTCTCTTGCTTTTTCCATGATCCAGCAGATGTTGGCAATTCGATCTCTGGTTCCTCTGCCTTTTCTAAATCCAGCTTGAACATCTGGAAGTTCACAGTTCACGTATTGCTGAAACCTGGCTTGGAGAATTTTGAGCATGACTTTACTAGGTTAGTTGCTCAGTGGTGTCCACCTCTTTGCGACTCCGTGCACCGTAGTCCACCAGGCTTCTCTGTCCATGGAATTCTCCAGGCAAGAATACTGAGTACTGGAGAGGGTTGCCATTCCCTTTTCCAAGGGATCTTCCTGACCCAGGGATTGAATCTGGGTCTCCTGCATGGCAGGCCGATTCTTCACCATCTGAGCCACTAGGCAAGCCCATTTATTTACCTATCTAACATATTCTATGCATAACATATTATTTGTATATATATACTCAATTGAGTCACTTTGCCATACAACAGGGATTACCAACATTGTAAATCAACTATTGCTGTTCAGTTGCTCAGTTGTGTCCGACTCTCTGTGACCCATGGACTGCAGCAAGCCAGGCTTCCTTGTCCTTCTTCAATAAAAATAAATAAGAAGAAACAAAATAACAGTGGACACTCAACACCCACATCCAGAATTTGGAAACTGGATGCCTCAGGACGAGTAACTCCAGCCTCTCCAGACCTCAGTCTCCTAACAGGAAATCTGGGTGCTCTGAGGATTAGCTGAGGCCATGCCCACATCCTCCGTTCAGCTCTGACACCCAGAACTAGTGCAAATCAGAGCTGACTCTATGACTGCCTTTGGAACTGTGCCTTATGTCAGAGTAGTAAGAATCTGAATAAGAATTTAAGAGAATATGAAAAAAATCATGCACAGACACGTGTGCACGCATGTATGCACACACACACACACACACACACACACACAGATAGATAGATATTTGCCTTTGTTTTCTTACTTTGTTTCACAACGCTTTCTGGATGATCGAGCTAACCAGATAAGTAAGTGTTCTTGTTAATTCATAATTCACATGTTCCTATTGCCATTCTTGGAGGTATATCCTGGCAGGAGGTAGCTGAAACTGGCGTTTCTCATATGCTTTTTATATAAGTACTGAGTCCTCCAAGAATACAGGAGTTTCAGATATCAAGGCTGGACAAACATCCCATCCTTTCACCTCCAGATGTCCTTGTTCCCTGTAAGACATGGGGCTCCCTTCATCTTCTCACTTGACTCTAAGATGGTGGCCCAAACTCAAGTATAGAGTTGAGTACCTGGGGAAACCAGCTTGGAATCTCATTTTCTAATAAGTCAGTGTTAGAGCACATAGTCGCTTGAGTGTGCACATACACGCACTCACACACACATGCACACTCATGCACGCACACCAAGAATACGCTGGATGTTCGACTTCTCAACCTTGTAGGGCAAGGAGAAAATTGATTTGTTATCCAGGCCTATTATGTCTAGTGATCCAGACAGAAGCATTAGCCTTCAATTATCTGATATGTTTAGCATTATAAACAAACCGTCTGGAACGATAGCCCCGTGGAGCTCAAGCACCAGAGGACTGGGGAAGAACTGCCTCGGATCGCACCAGCCAAGTCACTCAGCATTCCTCCCTTGACAGACACCTGGGGAGCCTTCCTGGGCTGGCAGCCCCAGCATGCCAGCACGTGAGCACACCAGCTCTATAAGCAGCTGCCCGCCAAGGACCATGGTGAACCAGCCCCACGACACAGGCACCCCCCGACCGCAGAAAGAACACTCAGGTCATGCGGTGAACAGATGGAAGGCGACAGCATCTGTGCCGGCTTCCTGATCCACTCCTAGACTCGTGCCAGGAACGAAGGCTGCTTGTGTGCACACCTATGCTCTCCACCTGCTGAAACGCGGTGTCTCCTAACAGAGGAACATTCAAAGGCATGCATCTGGGGGCTCAGCTAGCTTACTGGGGAGCCCAGGCTGCCATGCACGGGTCCCAGCCTGTGACCAGACTGGCCTGCCCCTCGCCAGTCTGTCTGGTTCTCCCCGTGTTCACTGTTGCCTTCACATCCAAATGCCAGGGAGCCACCACCTATAACTGCAAGCGGCCACCACCTCTGAGCTGGCCTCCCAGCTTTCAACCTCCCCCAACAGATCTCCTCCAGTGCAATCCTCCTCTTTCCTGCTTATAAACCCTCCAAGTGCTTCCTTTGCTCCTTAAAATAAAATCCAAAACCCAGGCCGTCATGGCCCACAAGCTGATCGCCAGCTGCTTCCACGGTCCCCTCCCTGAACACACTCCCTGGTTTTCCAAGCCCCGGCCACAGAGACATGCCTTCTGTTCTTTAAACCTACCAGGCTAATTCCTGATCAGAACTTCCAGGAAACGCTCTTCCCTGACTCCTTCTAATCTCTCAGGCCTCCCCTTCAAGGTCACCTTCTCTGAGAAGCCAGCCAACTCCTCTGTGAGCCCACCCTCCCTTCCCCGCCAGCTGCTCTCTGGCGCAAGCCCCTGTTTATGTCCTTCACAGCCCTTAATAACCATCTGTAATTGTCTTATTTGATTATTTGATTACGTGTTTGTCGTGTCCCTAGAAGTATAATGCATGAGAACAGAGCTCCTATCTGTCTTACTCCCAACTCCTTTACCTCCAGAATCTTAAATGCTGCCCCAGGGTAAGCATATACTTGGGGTGTCATCCAGATTGGTGCTAAGTAGCCACCTAGATGCCCTAACTCACCGCAGAGGTGTTCCAGGCACAGCACCTCCACGGCCCTCTCCCTGGGCCTCCTCAGCAGCTGAACTGGCAAAAACTCTGAGCTTGATCTCTGAAGAAAAATGTGGCCCAGGGCACATGATTCAACATCCCAAATGGGGACAGGCAACTTGGGGTATCACTGCAGAGCCCAGAGATGGGGTGATCCCAGAGATCTCAGGACCAGACCTGGACCGGACCTCTCTGCCTCCAGGAGAGATCTCTGGTCTACTGCCCACCATCAGGGTCAGGAGTGGGGCAGTGGGCAGGACCTCCTCTCACCAGACGCTGGAGCAGATGAGGTGGAAATGCTCTTGGTGCCTAAGCACATCTTCTCCATCCTTCCCTTCCCCACATGACTATGGTCTTCACCAGAACATGAGTTTTCTGAAAGCTTGTGTCCCCGGTGCCATGCAAATGCTCAGTGACATCTGAACGAATGGCTGAACCTCAAAGTGATCAACAGCGGCGCTGAAATGGATAGCCCTCTCCCAGCTCCTCTGTGGGCCTTCCCCTGCCCGCATCCACTAATCCAGGGCTCATTCCATGTTTCTCCTTTTCATCCCAGTCCCCTCACTCTCTCCCTCTTAGATTTTTCCATCAGCATATAAACACATCCAAGGAAAGCCCATTTCAGAGAAAATCTCAACTCAATGTTCTTCAGCTACCAACTCATGTCTCTCCGTCTCCATATGCCAAATGTTTTCAAAAGAATTGCCCACATTCCCAGGCCTTCCTTTCTCACCTCCTTTTGATTCTTCATCCCAATCTGTCATCATCCCCACCACTCCACTGAAACGATATTGTCAAGGTAACCAGTGGTTTCCACGTTGGCAAATTCTTCCCTGCCATCCAGTGTCTCAGTCTCTCAGCAGCATTTTACCTAGTTAACCACTCTCTCCTTCTGAAAGCATTCTCTTCTCTATGAATCTCTTAACCTCACTCTCTGCTGGATTTCTTTCCACCTCCCTGGCTAGCACATCTTAGTCTCGTTTGCTGGTTCCACAGTCTTTATCCATCAGTGGTGGAGTCTCCAGGTCTCACCCTCACCAGGCGTCAGGAGTTCACCCAGGTGCTCTGCTGTGAACACCATCTATGCACCCAAAGGTATCTCTGGTCAGACCTCCCAGCTGAGCTCCAGGCTCCTTCATGATATGTCAGCAACACCAATCCTTGCTGTCCTCCCACTTGGCCGTCTCCATCTCAGTAAATGGCCTCAATGCCACACAATTGTCCAAGTCAAATTTCATCACCGATTGCTCCCTTCCCTCCCTCCAACACTCACGCCTTAGCAAGTCAGCCTCCACAGGAGATCACCAGCTCTGCTTACTGCCCACCATTTCCACTCTTATCATCTCTTACCACCCAGGCTGCCACGTCTTCTTCAAAGACCACTGCCTCCAAAACATGCCCACTGCTTCCAGAGCTTCCACTTCCACTTGATGACACCTGTCTTCACACAGAAGCCTGAAAGAGCTTTCTATAACATAAACCAGTGTCCTCCCTGGTGGTCCAGTGGCTAGGACTCCACAGTCCCAATGCAGGGAACCCAAGTTCAATCCCCAGTCAGGGAACAAGATCTCCCAGACTACAACAAAGATCAAAGATCCCATGTGTCACAACTAAGGCCTGACACAGCAAAATTAAATATATATATATATTTTTAAAATAACTAAATTAGATGATTCCCCTCTTTTCCACCCTCTTCCCTCAAAAATCAGCCCCTGATGGCTTCTGTGCTTGGGATGGAATTCAGTCTCCACCTCAGCCAGCAGGATCCTCCATGTCTGGCTCATCCCTCTCCCTCCTGAGCTCAAACTAACCTTAATTTTGTTTACTTGGCTTTAGTCTCACTGGTCTCCTTTCTAGTCTTCAAAACATCAAGCTCCCTCCCGCTTCTCAGGACCTTGCTCTTGTTTTTGCCTTTAAAAGTGCTTGGATTCCCTTTCAAACTCTTCTCTTCAGGGAGACCTTCCCTGACCAACCAGCCAAAGACGTTCTATGTCACTTTCCTCTGTCTTACTGGGGAGCCCAGGCTGCCATGCACGGGTCCCAGCCTGTGACCAGACTGGCCTGCCCCTCGCCAGTCTGTCTGGTTCTCCCCGTGTTCACTGTTGCCTTCACATCCAAATGCCAGGGAGCCACCACCTATAACTGCAAGCGGCCACCACCTCTGAGCTGGCCTCCCAGCTTTCAACCTCCCCCAACAGATCTCCTCCAGTGCAATCCTCCTCTTTCCTGCTTATAAACCCTCCAAGTGCTTCCTTTGCTCCTTAAAATAAAATCCAAAACCCAGGCCGTCATGGCCCACAAGCTGATCGCCAGCTGCTTCCACGGTCCCCTCCCTGAACACACTCCCTGGTTTTCCAAGCCCCGGCCACAGAGACATGCCTTCTGTTCTTTAAACCTACCAGGCTAATTCCTGATCAGAACTTCCAGGAAACGCTCTTCCCTGACTCCTTCTAATCTCTCAGGCCTCCCCTTCAAGGTCACCTTCTCTGAGAAGCCAGCCAACTCCTCTGTGAGCCCACCCTCCCTTCCCCGCCAGCTGCTCTCTGGCGCAAGCCCCTGTTTATGTCCTTCACAGCCCTTAATAACCATCTGTAATTGTCTTATTTGATTATTTGATTACGTGTTTGTCGTGTCCCTAGAAGTATAATGCATGAGAACAGAGCTCCTATCTGTCTTACTCCCAACTCCTTTACCTCCAGAATCTTAAATGCTGCCCCAGGGTAAGCATATACTTGGGGTGTCATCCAGATTGGTGCTAAGTAGCCACCTAGATGCCCTAACTCACCGCAGAGGTGTTCCAGGCACAGCACCTCCACGGCCCTCTCCCTGGGCCCTCCTCAGCAGCTGAACTGGCAAAAACTCTGAGCTTGATCTCTGAAGGAAAATGTGGCCCAGGGCACATGATTCAACATCCCAAATGGGGACAGGCAACTTGGGGTATCACTGCAGAGCCCAGAGATGGGGTGATCCCAGAGATCTCAGGACCAGACCTGGACCGGACCTCTCTGCCTCCAGGAGAGATCTCTGGTCTACTGCCCACCATCAGGGTCAGGAGTGGGGCAGTGGGCAGGACCTCCTCTCACCAGACGCTGGAGCAGATGAGGTGGAAATGCTCTTGGTGCCTAAGCACATCTTCTCCATCCTTCCCTTCCCCACATGACTATGGTCTTCACCAGAACATGAGTTTTCTGAAAGCTTGTGTCCCCGGTGCCATGCAAATGCTCAGTGACATCTGAACGAATGGCTGAACCTCAAAGTGATCAACAGCGGCGCTGAAATGGATAGCCCTCTCCCAGCTCCTCTGTGGGCCTTCCCCTGCCCGCATCCACTAATCCAGGGCTCATTCCATGTTTCTCCTTTTCATCCCAGTCCCCTCACTCTCTCCCTCTTAGATTTTTCCATCAGCATATAAACACATCCAAGGAAAGCCCATTTCAGAGAAAATCTCAACTCAATGTTCTTCAGCTACCAACTCATGTCTCTCCGTCTCCATATGCCAAATGTTTTCAAAAGAATTGCCCACATTCCCAGGCCTTCCTTTCTCACCTCCTTTTGATTCTTCATCCCAATCTGTCATCATCCCCACCACTCCACTGAAACGATATTGTCAAGGTAACCAGTGGTTTCCACGTTGGCAAATTCTTCCCTGCCATCCAGTGTCTCAGTCTCTCAGCAGCATTTTACCTAGTTAACCACTCTCTCCTTCTGAAAGCATTCTCTTCTCTATGAATCTCTTAACCTCACTCTCTGCTGGATTTCTTTCCACCTCCCTGGCTAGCACATCTTAGTCTCGTTTGCTGGTTCCACAGTCTTTATCCATCAGTGGTGGAGTCTCCAGGTCTCACCCTCACCAGGCCGTCAGGAGTTCACCCAGGTGCTCTGCTGTGAACACCATCTATGCACCCAAAGGTATCTCTGGTCAGACCTCCCAGCTGAGCTCCAGGCTCCTTCATGATATGTCAGCAACACCAATCCTTGCTGTCCTCCCACTTGGCCGTCTCCATCTCAGTAAATGGCCTCAATGCCACACAATTGTCCAAGTCAAATTTCATCACCGATTGCTCCCTTCCCTCCCTCCAACACTCACGCCTTAGCAAGTCAGCCTCCACAGGAGATCACCAGCTCTGCTTACTGCCCACCATTTCCACTCTTATCATCTCTTACCACCCAGGCTGCCACGTCTTCTTCAAAGACCACTGCCTCCAAAACATGCCCACTGCTTCCAGAGCTTCCACTTCCACTTGATGACACCTGTCTTCACACAGAAGCCTGAAAGAGCTTTCTATAACATAAACCAGTGTCCTCCCTGGTGGTCCAGTGGCTAGGACTCCACAGTCCCAATGCAGGGAACCCAAGTTCAATCCCCAGTCAGGGAACAAGATCTCCCAGACTACAACAAAGATCAAAGATCCCATGTGTCACAACTAAGGCCTGACACAGCAAAATTAAATATATATATATATTTTTAAAATAACTAAATTAGATGATTCCCCTCTTTTCCACCCTCTTCCCTCAAAAATCAGCCCCTGATGGCTTCTGTGCTTGGGATGGAATTCAGTCTCCACCTCAGCCAGCAGGATCCTCCATGTCTGGCTCATCCCTCTCCCTCCTGAGCTCAAACTAACCTTAATTTTGTTTACTTGGCTTTAGTCTCACTGGTCTCCTTTCTAGTCTTCAAAACATCAAGCTCCCTCCCGCTTCTCAGGACCTTGCTCTTGTTTTTGCCTTTAAAAGTGCTTGGATTCCCTTTCAAACTCTTCTCTTCAGGGAGACCTTCCCTGACCAACCAGCCAAAGACGTTCTATGTCACTTTCCTCTGGATCCAGTGTTCTTAGGGCAGGGGAGGATTTTGCCCCACAGAGAACATTTGGCAATGTCCGAAGACACTTTTGATTGTCATGACTGGTCTCTACTGGGTAGAGGCCAGGTGGTGGTGGTTCAGTCACTAAGTGTCTGACTCCTGTGACCCTGTGGACTGTCCATGAGATTCCTCTGGGTTCCTCTGTCCATGAGATTTCCCAGGCAAGAATACTGGAGTGGGTTGCCATTTCCTTCTCCAGGTAGAGGCCAGGGATGTTATTAAATATGCTACAACATAAGACAGTGCCTCACAACAAAGAAAGTCCAAGAATTCCCTGGTAGCTCAGCTGGTAAGGAATTCGCCTGCAAAGTGGGAGACCTGGGTTTGATCCCTGGGTTGGGAAGATCTCCTGGAGAAGGAATGGCTGCCCACTCCAGTATTCCAGCCTGGAGAATTCCATGGGCTGCGTACTCCATGGGGTCACAAAGAGTCGACAGACTGAGTGCCTTTCACTTTTTTCACAATGTCAGTAGTATGAAGCTTGAGAAATGTTGCTCTAGTTATCTCCTTTATACTGTGGCCAAAATCTATAACGACCTCATGTGGGTGTTTACTCCTCTATGGTTTCCTTCTCCCAACAGAATGCAAGATCTCTGAGGGCATGCAACCTGTCTCTCATGTTTGCTGCTGTATCTCGGTACACAGTAGAAGACTTAAAGGAACAAATTAATGAATGACTGTTCTTCCTCAGAACCCCGGGACCTTGCAGCAAGTCATGAAAAAGCCGTGGCTCCCAGTGTCTTGATGGAACCAGCATGTTCTCCAACTCTCTGAAGAGACAAAGGTGTAAAGAAGCACATTGTGCTTGTGGGGTTGGGGAGGGAGACAGACCCTATGGGCCCTTAGAGACAGTTGTCTCTCATCTACTCAAAGCACGTTGATCGTAACACTTCCAGTCCCTCCTAGACATCTCAGCTTTGAACCAGGAGAGAAAGAGGAGGTCTTTGATCCAAAGCAAAACAGCCTGAGGCAGGGAGGGACGCTAGCTTTGACCCTTTCTCCCCAGTGGGCCTTGGAGGAGATAGTTTGAGCAAGAAGGAAAGCCGGGTCTAGGCCAGAGCAGCTGGCTTGAGAGTAATCCGATAGCACAAGCTCTGTGCCTGAGAGCAGCTGGCCCCAGGGGTCCTGAGAGTGCTGCCCTCGGAGTGGCCAACTTCCTTAGGAAAATACAAAATGGCCAGGCCACCCCTTACTGAATTATAAAGCACTTATCACTTCTTTAATACCTACCCACATGGAGGACTTAATTCACTCAATATGGAAGTTATAAAGGCGAACTGGTAAGTGAGCATTAGGCTCAAGTGCACTGCATAAAGACAGACGAGGGCAATATTTTCCCCTATTAAAAGGGTAGATTTCCTCACTGCAACTCAGCTTCAGAGCTAATGTGGAAAAGACACTCCAAAGCTCTGGGTGCTTTCCTTATGAGAGGGTAATCCAGGTCACTGGAAGGAAAGGGTGTCCTTGACTTTACAGGAATCATTATCCCCAGAAATCAGGGTGTCAGAGTGATTAGTCAAGGTAATCAGCAGGAAGGCAAGGTCACGTGGGTGGTACCCAGCCCTCCCTCTGGACGGTAAGCTGGGATTGGACCAAGCCACAGAGAAGAGAGATATCGCAGGACAGAGGAGGATGGGTGCACCGGGCCAAGGCTGGAAGCAGGACGTGGAGTGGGAGGCAGCAGGGAGAGAGGCCTGCTCCTTTAAAGCATCACCAGTGGAAGAAACTGTGGTTATATCCAAGACAGAAAAGGAAGACACCAACAGCATTAGTCTCTATCATCTGCAAGGAAACCAGCCCTGCCATTCCTTAAGGTTCCAGAGGATTCCACTTTGGGAGCTGGAGAGATGGCCTTACTCCTCAGAAAAAGAAATGCAGTTTTTTCTCTTGTTAACTTGTTTTACTTTCTTGCTTTGGCATCGTGAGCCATTTCCTATCCTCTGGCAAGAAGCCATCTGTTCTTTTCCCCATCTACTCACCCTCTTGGAAGACATCTCTCTATCCCATGCCTTCAATAACTGCCTAATTAGAGATGAATTCCAGTTCCACAGGTCTACCATTAATACCTAAACCTCTCCACTGTCCTGTCTTCCTTTCCTCACAGTACAAATCCTCTAGGACACTTCAGAACAGAATAAAAAATATGGACAGGAAAGCTCACTCGTTCTTTCTGAATTATCTCAAGGTACCTCTGCTGAGTCCTCCTGACTTGAAATGTTAAAGCAGAGATGGTGAATAAATTTCCATTTGTCTGTAATATCACTGGGATGCTGAGAGTTAACCCAGACTGCTGTGTCTAGAAGGAGGCTGTGGTTGAGCCAGAAAAAGAACTGTGATTGATTAGTGATGTCTGTCCTGGGCACAGGATACAGAAGGGCCATATAAACACCATTAACCAAATCTGGGCTTCTTAGATGATGCAGCAGTAAAGAATCTTCCAGCCAATACAGGAGACACAAGAAACGTGTGCTTGATCCCTGGATCAGGAAGATCCTCTGGAGTAGGAGATGGCAACCCACTCCAGTATTCTTGTGGAGGAAAATTCCATGCACAGAGAAGCCTGACATGCTGCAGTTCATGGGGCTGCAAAGAGTCAGACATGACTTTGCGATTGAACAACATCAAAATGGCCTGTGGCCGGGGGCTCCTGAATGGCCTCAGGATGGGCGGCTGGTAGCCAAGGAACCCAACCAAGTGATTAAAGGGTTGGAGCCTTCAGCCTCACCTTACTGGAGGCTGAATTGATCACCAAAAGTCAATAATTTAATCGATAATGCCTACATAATGAAGCCTCCATACAAATCCTAAAGTGAGGTTCAAGGAGCCTCCAGGTTCACGATCAGAAGGGGCTGCTGGGAGGGAGACGCACGTAGAGAGGGCATGGAGCCTCCCTGTCTCCTCCCTCTTCCATCTAGCTGCTCTTGAGTTGGACCCTTTTATAAATAAAGTGTGATAATAAACAGTAAGGGGCTTCCCAGGTGGCGCTAGTGGTAAAGAACCTGCCTGCCAATGCAGGAGACATAAGAGACGCAGGTTCGATCTCTGAGTCAGGAAGATCCCCTGGAGAAGGAAATGGCAACCCATGCCAGTATTCATGCCTGGAGAATCTCATGGACAGAGCTGTAGCTGGTGGGCTACAGTCCATGGGGTTGCACAGAGTTGGATATGACTGAAGCGACTTAGCATGCACACACAATAAACAGTAAGTGAACTGTATTTCCAAGTTCAGTGAGTCACTCTAGCAAACTTGCTAGTCACTCCAGCAAACCCCAGGAGGAGGTCCAGGGAACCTCTGATCTATAGTCAGCAGCTCAGATGACAACCTGGACTTGTGATTTGCATCTGAGATGATGTCGCGTTATGGGACCTAGCCCTTAACTATGAGATCTGACACTCCACCTGGGAAGGTAGTGTCAGAATTGCATTGAATTGGAGGACACACACTCAGTGACCACTGAGAATTAGAGGACTGACCGGTACAGAGAGAAATCACACATTTGCTGGCCAGAAGTGAAGAGCTGTACTAAGAGCAGAGCACAGAAGTAGACGCGAGTCTTTGCTTTTCAGCTTGTCGCTGGATTGAACGGGGATTGAGGTCAGGAACTGGGGCCTCTGTGCCCAGGAGAGTGACCGTGCTTGTAGCTGCTGTGCTGAGGCTGTGACACGCATGTAGCCCGAGACCCTCTTTCTCACCTCTCCCAACACCTCCACCTCCTTGTAGAACACAGCCTGTGCTTTACAAGTCAGTCCAACAAAGCACTTGCTGCCAGGGCTGGTTCCCTCCTGCTTGCTCTGAGCCACTGTCTGTGCCTGTTCCTCTGTCCTCTGCCTGCCAGGCACCTGGAGTACCTAACGAATGTTCCAGAAGCTCGACACCTTTTGGGGGGTGCCAATATGCTGCATCTTCCTCTCTCCACTAAAGGTATTAGTCATTCATTCGTGTCCAGCTCTTTTCGACTGTAGCCTGCCAGGCTCCTATGTCCATGGGCTTCTTGAGGCATGAATGTTGGAATAGGTGGACATTTCCTCCTCTAGAGGATCTTCCTGACCTAGGGATCAAACCCTGATCTCCTTCACTGTAGTCAGATTCTTCCCTCCCTCTGCTAGGCTTTTATCAAACCATCACGTCCAGTTGCAATGATCAGTGATCCCACTGATCAGCTCCTGGGAACTTGTGTCTGTGAGCTTGTCACCTGCGTGTGCCTGGCTTCCCTCGTGCATGCTTAATCACTTCAGTTGTGTCTGACTCCTTGTGGCCCTATGGACTGTAGCCTTCCAGGTTCCTCTGCCCATGATATTCTCCAGGCAAGAATACTGGAGTGGGTTACCATTTCCTCCTCCAAGGGCTTTTCCCTCGGGAGCAGGTAAATTCCTTGACCTTGATGACAGAGTCCTCTGAAGTCTATTTTGTTCACCCTCCTCTGGCTCTGTGCTGGTTCTGTGCTCCAAGTGGCAGAGACCTCAGAGGTTCCAAGCAGCTTCTCCACTGGACAAGGTAGGCTCCAGCCTGTGGCAGAGAAGAGCTGTCTAGGGTATGGGGCAGGGCTGGGGTCCAATGTCAAAGCTCAGAGAAGCATAAAACATGGGGCCAAAGAGAGAAGATGCTGGCCCATGCTTCTCTGATGTCTTCCTTCAAAACTCAGCTCAGACAGGCCCTTTCTTCTGGGATCTTTCCCTAGTCTTCCCCTTCCAGATCCTGAGCGTGCCTTGGCTGTGTTGTCTGTCCCAGAAATAGCACTGATACTCGAGATGGTTCGACAGCATCATTGACTCAAATGAGTCGATGCAAATGAGTTTGAGCAAACTCCAGGAGATACTGAAGGACAGAAAAGCCTGGTGTGCTGCAGTCCATGGAGTTGCAGAGTTGGACAAAACTGAGCAACTGAACAATAACAAATAGAGCACAAACTCCCAGCAAAGAGGACTCCGGCCAGAGAGCTGGATTCGGGCCCCCGAGGGCCTCCCCCAAGCCAAGCATTGATGCTTACTTAGCTCCTGGATCCCAGAGGGACCGGGTGACTGGAGAATTGGGTGCAGTCACTTACCGAGCTCAGGGTGCAGATGTTTAAACCACTGTTTTAGAAGCATGTCAGGTGGCGCTAGTGGTAACGAACCCACCTACCAATGCAAGAGACACAAGAAACGTGGGTTCGATCCCTGGGTCAGGAAGATCCTGGGTCAGGAAGATCCCCTGAAGGAGATATAGAAACCCACTCCAGTATTCTTGCCTGAAGAATCCCATGGACAGAGGAGTCTGGCAGGTTACAGTCTGCAGAGTTGGACATGACTGAAACCATTTAGCACGCACACAGAGAAGCACTTGACCATTTTAACATCCCCACCTTAGCTGGAATGTGCAGACCAGTATCAGCTCCACACAGACCCTCATCATGTTGTCTTATACCTTTGACATCTCTTCCAGGCAAGAATACTGGAGTGGGTTACCATTTCCTCCTCCAAGGGCTTTTCCCTCGGGAGCAGGTAAATTCCTTGACCTTGATGACAGAGTCCTCTGAAGTCTATTTTGTTCACCCTCCTCTGGCTCTGTGCTGGTTCTGTGCTCCAAGTGGGCAGAGACCTCAGAGGTTCCAAGCAGCTTCTCCACTGGACAAGGTAGGCTCCAGCCTGTGGCAGAGAAGAGCTGTCTAGGGTATGGGGCAGGGCTGGGGTCCAATGTCAAAGCTCAGAGAAGCATAAAACATGGGGCCAAAGAGAGAAGATGCTGGCCCATGCTTCTCTGATGTCTTCCTTCAAAACTCAGCTCAGACAGGCCCTTTCTTCTGGGATCTTTCCCTAGTCTTCCCCTTCCAGATCCTGAGCGTGCCTTGGCTGTGTTGTCTGTCCCAGAAATAGCACTGATACTCGAGATGGTTCGACAGCATCATTGACTCAAATGAGTCGATGCAAATGAGTTTGAGCAAACTCCAGGAGATACTGAAGGACAGAAAAGCCTGGTGTGCTGCAGTCCATGGAGTTGCAGAGTTGGACAAAACTGAGCAACTGAACAATAACAAATAGAGCACAAACTCCCAGCAAAGAGGACTCCGGCCAGAGAGCTGGATTCGGGCCCCCGAGGGCCTCCCCCAAGCCAAGCATTGATGCTTACTTAGCTCCTGGATCCCAGAGGGACCGGGTGACTGGAGAATTGGGTGCAGTCACTTACCGAGCTCAGGGTGCAGATGTTTAAACCACTGTTTTAGAAGCATGTCAGGTGGCGCTAGTGGTAACGAACCCACCTACCAATGCAAGAGACACAAGAAACGTGGGTTCGATCCCTGGGTCAGGAAGATCCTGGGTCAGGAAGATCCCCTGAAGGAGATATAGAAACCCACTCCAGTATTCTTGCCTGAAGAATCCCATGGACAGAGGAGTCTGGCAGGTTACAGTCTGCAGAGTTGGACATGACTGAAACCATTTAGCACGCACACAGAGAAGCACTTGACCATTTTAACATCCCCACCTTAGCTGGAATGTGCAGACCAGTATCAGCTCCACACAGACCCTCATCATGTTGTCTTATACCTTTGACATCTCCACTACCTGCAAGCCTTGGAGATGCTTAGGGGCAGGGACTGGTCTTTTTTTTTTTTTTTAATCTCAGCATCCCCAGCACCAAATAGGACATCCACTCATCTCTCAAAAGCCCTCAATAAAGGAGGTGTGGGTACACTAGGAGCTCTCCTTCCCTGCACTGTCAGCTTCACCCTGGGGCAAGAGCATTTAATTCTGTTGTCAGTGAAGGGAAGCCTGAGGCACCATCTGGGAGTCCCCTGCGGAACAAGAAAACTGAACGCCACAAGACATCAGTGACGCTCTGTTAGGGAACCTGGTCACACATATCCCCTGGAGACTGACCTCATTGAAGGTACTAGAAATCCCAAGGTCAAGGTAGCATCTCAGCCTCCAACCCCAAGACCTGGAGAAATCCTGTCCAGAAGTTGGCTTTTGCCCCAACCCTGCAGACATCCTCCCCTCCAGGCTGCTGATAGTGGGGTTCACTCAGGACACCGAGGGGCTTGGCAACGTGCAACTGCACCGCAAGCTTCCCCTCTGGAGGTCAGCAGACAGGACTGCCCAGGGGCCCCCTTCCAGGAGCAGTGGTACGGGGCAGAAAGTGCCAGTGATGCCCAGTGAGTCCAGGAAAGGGGACCTCTACAAGGTGGGGCGGAAGCTAGAGCCAGAAGATGTGGGGTTTTCCTAGCATATCTCAATCCCCAGTAGTTCTCTTTTCGGGCCCTGTGCGAGGAGAAAGGAAGGCAGAGCCCGTGCCCGTGGCTGTCGGCAGGGAGAGTGACAGCGGCTGAGCGGGCAGCATGACTGAGCACTGACTGGAGGAGCCTCTGCTGTCAGGCTGATGTCGCCCAGCTGCTCTCACCACCAGGAAGGACTCATGGCTCCAGCCGCTACCAGCCTGGAGCATCTTCACCCTACGGGCTCATCTCTGCCTAGCCCAGCTGGGCCGAATATCATTAGATGGGGCGCTGAACCCCACTGCATACATTCACTTATCTATTTGTTGACCGTGCTGGGTCTCAGTTGCAGCACACAGGATCTTCACTGCAGCATGTGGGATCTAGTTCCCTCACCAGGGATCGAACCCGACCCCTGCATTGACAGTATAGAGTCTTAGCCACTGGACCACCAGGAAAGTCCTCATTCATTTATTTATAAAGGACCCACTATGCACCAGTTGCCTGCATCCAGCGTCCGTGTACCTGGAGAGGCTTTTTGCAGCACCAAGCTTTGGGCCCCACCTCATGTTCCCTGGGTCCCAACAATAGGTCAGAAGCTCTTCCCAGGTTCTGGTCGTCATTTCAGTGGGAGTCAGAATGCTGGGGACCCTACCCAAATTCTAGCCGCTCAACTGGGCCCTAACGACCCAGAAAGGATACATCAGCCTCTTTTTCCCAGCGGATGGGCCCAGGTCCTGATCGTGACTTCTCATCGCCTCCTTACTAACGGCTCATGGGCCCCGTTTCACATCACGTGGGCCCACCTTGGAATCATAGCATTTTCAGTTTCTGTTAACAATAGCACTGGTACTCAGACCCCCATTTGAGAGCCCTGTCAGCCACACCAGCCCAGGTCAGACCGCAGCCCCAATACCCTACGCCACCATGAGAGACTGGAGTGGGAATGCTGACTATATCTGGCCACCAGCACAAGAGCTATGTCTGTTTTCCTTAAACCTGGACTCACCTGTTCCTAACTTTCTTCCTTCCCTTCATCAACATGGCCCTGGGAATCTGACATGCCCAATAGATGCTTCTAGCACCAGTGGATCCCAGGGCCCTGTCCCTGCGTACATGAGAGTATGATGGGGCCTGTCAAACTGCCCCACAGTCATGCACAATCCAAGAAATGCCAGTCTGTAGTATTCTCTAAATTACAGACATTCAGTATATTTCAACTTGAGTCTGTTTGTTACATCAGCTATCTTATAGCAGGTTTTCAAAAATTATTATTTCTATTTGATTTGTAATATTACTTTTAGGGAAATAAAGTATTAACAAAATTAGTATTCGAGTGCTCTTTGGAATAAAAAAAGAATGTTAAGTCTGGGACTTCCCCAGTGGTCCAGTGGTTAAGACCCCTGCTTCCAAAGCAGGGGGCCTGGGTTCATTCCTGGTTGGGGAACTAAGATTCCACATGCCACGTGGCATAGTCAAACGAATAAATAATTCATTTTAAAAATGAATGCAAGCTCCGGTCCAGAACAGCCCTTGCTTATTCATTTCCTGAAGGTGGAAAGCCGCTCGAGCTCAGCCCAGACACTGGGGGAAGCTACCTGACACACACTCTCGCTTCCCGACACTTCCCAGTGGCCGCCTGTGTGCAGAGAGGGGGCCAAGTTGCAGAGGAGCCCACGGAGAACAGACACTCCCAACTCACACCGTCAGTACTCGGGGCTTTGGCCAGCCCACCAAGGTGGAGATGCTGCTGAGTCATCCAGTCCCATGAGACATTCATTGCCTGGGGGGGATCTGAGGGGGGGGGGTGCTTCCCTGTGGCTCAGTTGGTAAAGAATCTGCCTGCGATTTAGGAGACTGGGATTCGATCCCTGGGTCAGGAAGATGCCCTGGAGAAGGAAATGGCAACACGCTCCAATATTCTTCCCTGGGAAATCCCATGGACAGGGGAATCTGGCAAGCTACAGTTCATAGGGTCAAAAGAGTTGGACTGGACTTCGCGACTAAACCACATGGGGGGTGCCTGGGGGCCCCAACACTTCTGAACAAAAGGACAGGACACCAAGATGACAGACTTTTTCTTAATGGAAACTGCCTGTTTTCTAAAGAAGGCCTAGTCCGCTGACTCTACTTAGACATTTCCCTGGAATAAACTCTTCCATAGGGCACACCAAGCTCTCCTGTAGGGCTAGCAGCTTGATGAAATGAACGTGAGTGGGGCTCTAAATTATTCTGACCTCTTCTCTTCCCTCCTTCTTTCTTTTCTTTGTAAAAATGAGAACACATTTCGAAGAGGTCTGAATTTCTGAAAAGAGACTACAGTGGGGTCAAAATTTGCAAATCTACCTGCAAACAAAGAGGGTCAGGAGTTCACAGATTAGCATTCCCAGACACCCCTTAATGATTTTCCCCTGCTGCTCCAAACCCAAAGAAGCCCTCTTCTAGGTCCTCTCCTAAAATAGTCAGGGGGAGTTTGATGTCTGATTCAGAGAACCCACAGCTGGTGCTCCATGACAACCTGGAGGGATGGGGCAGGGAGGGAGGTGGGAGGGGGGTTCAGGAGGGAGGGGTCACATGTGTGCCTATGACCAATTCATGTTGCTGTATGGCAAAAACCATCACGTGCTGCCTCACTCGACTCAGTCATGTCTGACTCTTGGCGACCCCATGGACCATAGCCCACCAGGCTTCTCTGTCCATGGAATTCTCCAGGCAAGAATACTGGAGTGGGTTGCCATGCCCTCCTCCAAGGGATCTTCCCGACCCAGGGATTGAAACCAAGTCTCCTGAGTCTCCTGCATTGACAGGTGGGTTCTCTATCCATCCTCCAAATAAAATTTAAAAAAAATTTTTTTAAGTTACCCCCCACCCAGGGTGGGAGGCGGGCGAAGCTTCTCATCACCACCAGCCTGCCTCTCAGCAGCCTTGCCAGCTTCTCTGTCTCACTTCCCTGCAACACCCCCTCCCAGTTTGCTGGCTTCCTCTCCCTGCTTCTCCCTTCAGTCATTCATCTCCTCTCCCTGCCAGCTGATCTCTGCATCTGAAATCATACTTGGCGGCAGAATGCCCCATTCTCTAAAGCAGAAGCCTCAGACAACCCAGAGAGTGAGTCAGTGTTTCCGAAAGCCCCGGGCACTCAGCAAGCTCCTCTGGACGGTTGCGGGTGAGGGGAGCTGAAGGTGTCCTTTTTACTAAAAGACCCATCCACACTCATCTTCAGGGTGTGGACAGCTGGGGTCCCAGAATTCCTCCAGGGGCTGCCTTTCCATCACTGGTCCAGCCCACCTCCTTGCAACAGCATGTTTCCTGGACAGGAGGACGCTGTAGCATGGCTACCAACTGCAGGAGGTAACCTGTTCTCCAAGAGGCTGGGTGGGTACCACAGGCCTGGTTTCAGCTCAGAGCTGAGAACCTAGAACAACCAAGGCTCAAGACCACAGACTTAAAGCCTGAGAGGCTAGGAATTACACATGCAGATGGTTAGCAGAAAAGCAGGGTCAGGGCTGGATGAGACAAAACAAACCTTACAGAGCACGCACTCCGTGTCCTGTGTCCCCTGATTCCCTGGGACCACTTCATGCTGCTGGCTGGCTCCCGGCCACCAGGCTCTGCATCTCAGCCTGAAAGCTTTCTCCAGGGCAGGCCTAGTGTGAGGGGCACTGAGCAGCAAACAGCCCAGATCTGTCGCCCGCCTCTCCTTCAGGTAGGGAAACTACTCTACACCATCTCCCAGCATTTCCACCGAGGGCCTGCTACCTGCTGGCACAGTCACCATCTTCAGAGCATTCGTCCGGGGTCACCGCTCAGCAGGAAGGAACCACCTGGCCCAGGAAACAAAGCCCCTCTCCCATTGGATCAAACTCAGTTTGCCCCACTTGGCTCCATTTTGATGGAAAGAGAACAGGAGATGATGGCAGCTATGAGGCATTTCATTGTTAGTGAAAAAATAAGTTTAGGAGGCTTCCCTTGAGGCTCAGGCGGTAAAGCATCTGCCTACAATGCAGGAGATCTGGGTTCGATCCCTGGGTCAGGAAGTTCCCCTGAAGAAGGAATGGCAAACCACTCCAGTATCCTTACCTGGAAAATCCCATGGATGGAGGAGCCCAGTAGGCTACAGACCTGGTAGGGGTCACAAAGAGTCAGACACGACTGAGCCACTTCATTTCATGTAAGTTTAAAATCAGGGCACTATCTCCCTCACCCCATCCCTTCCCACAGAAAACAAGAACTCTCAGGAGCACTGTGAAACTGGACAGAAAAGAGAAGGTTAACCAGGGCTAAGGGACCTCCCTGGTGGTCCAGTGGCTAAGACTCCACGCTCCCAGTGCTGGGGGCCTGAGTTCCATCCCTGGTCAGGGAAGTAGATGCCACATGCCTCAGCTAACATACTGGTGACTCAGATGGTGAAGAATCTGCCTGCAGTGCAGGAGACATGGGTTCAGTCCCCGGGTCAGGAAGATCCTCTGCAGAAGGGAATGGCTACCCACTCCAGTATTCTTGCCTGGAGAATCCCATGGGCAGAGGAGCCTGGCATGCTGTCTATGAGGTCGTAGAGTTGGACACAAATGAGCAACTACCACTTTCGCCACAACTAAGCATTCTCGTGCCACCCCTAGGACCTGGCGCCGCCAAATAAATAAATATTGGGGGAAAAATTGAGGGCTAACACTGACATTCATGAAGAGGGGTTTTCTGCCCCTGCTGCCAGCCTTAGCATGTTGTTCTATACACGATGGGAAGACAACAGATTTTGATTCAGTTTCTGAGACAGGTTAGAGCTTTGATGCCTTAGTGCCCCTGGTCAGGGAAGAAACAGGAACCAGCACAAATCTCTGGCCCCAGGGAGCATGTGGACAACACAAGGCATGTCTGTGTCCAGATGCACTGATGTGGTTCTGGGAGCTCAGATCTGGTGCCCTCGTCACTGAGGCCTTTGCGCAAGCACCTGTCCACACGCCACGGGCACTGAGAGCCCAGCATGGCAACGGTGCTCACATGGGCTCACCATCAGATCTGCCGAAGGCTTCTCCTTCTGTTTCTGTTTGGCTGTGCTGCAGGGCATATGGGATCGTAGTTGCCTGACCAGGATCAAACCCGCACCCCCAGCATTGGAAACACAGAGTCTTAACCACTGGACCACCAGGGAAGTCTAAGATTCTCCATAGGAAGCTATGAACTTCCGCAGACGTGAGCCCCCGGCAGTCATCCTAGGAAATGCATCCAGCCAGAGCCCTTGATTCCCAGAGCTCCAACACGCGGCTCAGCCACACACAGTCCTGCTCTGCAGTGGCTACCCTCAGCCTCTGAACCGGAGACCCCAGGCTCAACTTTTTCCTTCCCACTTGACCCCTCCTTTCTTCAGGCCTCGAATAAATAAATAGTCAGATGATCCTGACTGCAAAAGACAGACCCTGGACAGTGTGAGGATGGGAGGGTGCGCAAGCTGCATGAAAGTCGCCCAGGACTCTGACCTCCCAGAGCCAAGCCGGCCCAGACCCCGCTGCCACGTGCCAAGGGCCTCCCAAGAGGATGTGACTTGCTCCCACTCACAGACCAGAAGGCGCCACGGGAGGAGACGGCTCAAAGCAGGCGTCCAGCTGCAACGACTGCCTACGTGAGCCCCCGGCAGTCATCCTAGGAAATGCATCCAGCCAGAGCCCTTGATTCCCAGAGCTCCAACACGCGGCTCAGCCACACACAGTCCTGCTCTGCAGTGGCTACCCTCAGCCTCTGAACCGGAGACCCCAGGCTCAACTTTTTCCTTCCCACTTGACCCCTCCTTTCTTCAGGCCTCGAATAAATAAATAGTCAGATGATCCTGACTGCAAAAGACAGACCCTGGACAGTGTGAGGATGGGAGGGTGCGCAAGCTGCATGAAAGTCGCCCAGGACTCTGACCTCCCAGAGCCAAGCCGGCCCAGACCCCGACTGCCACGTGCCAAGGGCCTCCCAAGAGGATGTGACTTGCTCCCACTCACAGACCAGAAGGCGCCACGGGAGGAGACGGCTCAAAGCAGGCGTCCGGCTGCAACGACTGCCTTCCTTCCAGCACCCGCCCGAGCCCTTCCTCACCCATGCTCCACAGCAGCTGGAGACGATCTGCAAAGACACTAGCAAAACTCTTCAGTGGGGATGCTGAGTCTCAGGAGAAGCCCAAAGCCCTTAACGTGGCCGAGCAGTGGGGCCGGGCCTTGCCCATCTCTCAGCCCCGCCTCTCCATGATGGCCTCACCCCTGCAAGGGCACCCTTTGCCCAGGGCCTTCAACTGTGTCTTAGCCCTCCTGCCTCAGAGACGATCCTTCCGCACCCCTCTCCACATAGCCAGCGCCTTCAAGTCTCAGAGAAGGCATGCTGCCTCAGAGAAGCCTTTCCAGACCCCCAGGACGCGGCCAGGTCCCCTAGACCTACATTACCAAAGGGCCCTGTGCCCCTCTTCAGAGCACGTGTGCTCAGCTGAATATACAAAGGGTCTTGCCCCTCCAGGCTGCCTTTAAAAGTCATGACTCTGGTGGACACAGGTCATCGGACTCCATTTAAACCTGAATAACAGGAAACCCTGTGGATCTCAACAGGTCGACCTCTTGAAACTCCCTACTGTGCTTGGACCCCACCAGAGCATGAGGCAAGCACGGCTGCTCTGCCCGCATCACTGCCAATCCGCTCCCTGGCAATCAGATCCACTGCCGTCCTCCATCCGGCACGGCCACAGCATCCCTCCAGGACGCCTGGACCGTTCCCAAGGAAATGGTAATGTCAGAAGTGGGAGTTATCCTTTCGAAACAGCCCATTCCCGAGGCCTCCTGAGCACTGGTGCTCAGTGTTCCCTGAAAGGCTTCCATCTCCCAAAGACCCCCGTACCACCACCTCCCCTTCACACTCAGGGGGATCCATCCCCTCACCTAACTCTTGGGTGGTCTCCACTTCCTTGGGATGGGCTGTTTGAGCTGGAGAAAGGAATGCAAAATGATACCCCCATGAAAGTTAAAGACTCTCGTGGTGTCAGACTGTTTGCAACTCCCTGGACAGTACCCCACCAGGCTCCTCTGTCCATAGAATTCTCCGGGCAAGAATACTGGAGTGGGTTGCCATTTCCTTCTCCAGGAGATCTTCCTGACCCAAGGATCGAACCCCCTCTTCTGCACTGCCTGCAGCTTCTTTACCATCTGAGCCACTGTAAAGGGGAGCAAAACAGTGGGTGAGAAAGGAAACGTGCTTCACGGTAAACAAGCAGTTTGACCTCTGCATGAGACCCTCACCCTTGCCTGTCAGACTGGAACGTGCATGCGAGCCAGCTGGGGAGCTGGTCACGATGCAGATTCTGACCCAGCAGGTCTGGGGCGGGGCCCAAGATCCTGCAATTCTAACAAGCTCCAGGCGATGCCGAGCCTGGTGGCCCATCCCAGGGATGGGGGAGCCTGGCGGTCTGCCATCTATGGGGTCGCACAGAGTCAGACATGACTGAAGCGACTTAGCAGCAGCAGCAGAATGTGCTTAGAGTAGCAAGAATCTGTCTACACAATGCTTGGCACAAGGAAGGTGCTCAAAAAGATTTGTTAGGTCGGATTAAATTGTAAGAGGACCTGGGTTTGATAGAAGGAATCATTAACACACACCAAGTGATAAGTTAAAGTAGTTAAACTAACCTGGCTGCACATTAAAATTACCAAGGAAAAGAAAGCATTAATCGCTCAGTTGTGTCTGACTCTTTGCAATCCCATGGACTGTAGCCCACCAGGCTTCTCTGTCCATGTGATTCTCCAAGTAAGAATACTGGAGTGGGTTGCCATTCCCTTCTCCAGGGGATCTTCCTGACCCAGGGATCGAACCCAGGTTTCCTGAATTGCAGGTAGTTTCTTTACTGTCTGAGCCACAAGGGAGCCTTTTAAAATGCCAGTGTCTGGGCCTCGATTCAGAAAGTCTAACGTGATTGGTCTAGAGTACAGCCTGAATAATTGAAATTTTTAAAGCTTCCCAGGTGACCCTAACATGGAGCCTGGTTAGGGCCCCACTCATTTCGCACAGGAAAACTGTCATTGCCTGTTCCGTGCCAGGCATCATGGGCTCGATTCTACAGGCACTCAGAATTGAGGTCCGTGTCTTCAGTGAGCATGTCCACTAATGAGGGGAACGGGTCCACTCATGACTCTAATGGAAAAAGTAATAAAAGGCATACTCAGATAAGCTGAGAACAACAGATGAAGGAGCAACTGATCCAGTCTAGGTGAAAGTAGAGGGGGGGGAAATGTCAGACAACAAGAGACAGTGATATCTGGGCCTTAAAGGATGAACAGGAGTTTTCTAGGCAGACAAGGAAGCAACTGTCCCAGGCCTCTGTTCCTCCCCATTCTTGGTCACAGAGGGTGATGTCTGGCAAGGACCCAGGATCCTGTATTCTGAGCCGGCTGCCTACTGCTACCCTGGGTATATGAAGAAAGTGTAGCACAAAGTATAAGGTCACCCCAATGCATGTTCTCTGTTACCAGCTGGTGCTATTGGAGGACCACTGGGAGCAGCCAGGATGCCTGATAAGCCAGAGCCCTATCAGAAAACCAGCGCCCACTCCTTCTCCCTGTCACAGGAAATCTGATGCAGAAACTAGTGATATTTTAGAGTGGCCAAAAAAGCAAACAGGGCTTCCCTGGTGGTCCAGTGGTTAAAAATCCACCTGCCAATGCAGGGGACACGGATCCCATCCCTGACCTGGGAAGACCCCACATGCCACGGGGCCACTAAGCCCCCGCACCACTGAGCCCGCACACCTAAAGCCCGAGCTCTGCAACAGGAGAAGAGAGCTCACGAAGCCCCCACGTGCCGCAGCTCGAGGAGGCACACAGGCAGCAACGAAGACCCCGTGCAGCCAAAAATAATAAGCAAGAATAAAGGAAAACCCAACAGGAGCCACCGGGCAACCCAGCAGGAGGAAGCCCCCAGGCTGGAGGACGAAGCGAGGAGGCGGTGTGGGTCAGAGCCCGCTGGGAGCTGCTGACAGCGGAGACCACTCAGCAGGAAGCACTGAGAGTCGCGGACATCGCCAAAGATGCGAAGGTAACACTCTGATCCTCGGGCAGCAAGCGGGTGGGGTGGGGGTGTGCCTGCCTTCTCCCTTCCTTCTTCCCCGTCTGTGGCTCCCACTGGCCAGCTGCAGCCTAGACCCACTTGGCAAAGGAGCCTGGGAGATGGAACTTTCAGGGGTCAGGCCCTGGAAGGACAGGGAAGGGATCTGAGCACTTACAGGAAAAGGACAGATTCATTCTGGCCAAAGCAGGTGCCCTCTCCTCTCACCCCTTTCCCCTGCACGTAAAACCCCCTCGTGTCCTAGAGCACAGCTGCCCAGAAAGTCCTGCACACACCATCGGCAACGGAGCTGGGGAGACGCCGCCTACCTCTAGCTGCAAATAATCTCTCTGGTTATTCCCTTGGTGCTAGCAAATTTGATCAGTTTCTCACTGTGCCACAGAACATAAACGTCTGAGAAGTACTGTTCTCAGAAAAAGCTAAGAAAGAGGGATCATTTCCACATCCTGGCTACTGTCAACTGGGGTACATGTGTCCTTTTGAATCATGGTTTTCCTGGGGTATATGCCTGGGAGTGGGACTGCTAGGTCGTATGGTACTTCAATGTTTAGGTTTTTAAGTAACCTCCATACTATTCCCCATAGTGGCTGTATCAATTTACATTCCTCCCAACAGAGCAAGACAGTTCCCTTTTCTCCGCATCCTCTCCAGTATTCATTGTTTGTAGAATTTTTTGATGCAGCTCGGTGCTCTGTGATGACCCTGAGGGGTGGGTGGGAGGGAAGACCAAAAGGGAGGGGATATCTGTATGTTGCTTTTGCTCAGTCATTAAGTCGTGTCTCTTTGTGACCCTGTGGACTGCAGCACGCCAGGCTCCTCTGTCCTCCATTGTCTTTTGGAGTTTGCTCAAATTCATGTCCATTGAGTTGGTAACACTATCCAGCCATAACATCCCCTGTCACCCCCTTCTTCTCCTGCCTTCAACCTTTCCCAGCATAAGGATCATTTCCAGTGAGACGGATCTTCAAGTCAGGTGGCCAAAGTAATGGAGCTTCAGCTTCAGTATCAGTCCTTCCAATGAATATTCAGGGTTGATTTCCTTTAGGATGGACTGGTTTGATCTCCTTGCTGTCCAAGGGAATCTCAAGAGTCTTCTCCAACATCACAATTTGAAAGCATCGATTCTGTGCTCAGCCTTCTTTATGGTTTAACTCTCACATCTGCACACAACTATTGGAAAAACCACAGCATTAACCATACGGACCTTTGTCAGCAAAGTGACGTCTCTGTTTTTTAATATGCTGTCAAGGTTTGTCATAGCTTTCCTTCCAAGGAGCAAGCATCTTTTAACTTCATGGCTACAGTCACTGTCCATAGTGACTTTGGAGCCCAAAAAAAGAAAACCTTTCACTGCTTCCACTTTTTCCCCTATTTGCCATGAAGTAATCATATATATACATATAGGATCACGGCACTGTACAGCAGAAACCAACAAAAAAAATTGTAAAGCAATTATATTCCAACAACAGAAAAAAAAGAGCAATTAAAGGGATGCCACACCTATGAAGAGAAAATTCTTCTCCTGGAAGAGGAAGGGCCTGTCAAGGGGAGGTAGCCCCAGACCCACTGAACTGTGCAGACTACCTGGAAGCACCAGGAGAGACACAGTTCCAAGCGGCGCTGATTCTAAAACAGAAGCATGGCCTGCCCCGTCTTCTTCACGGAATCCTGAAGATGGAAGAAATTCTCAGAATGAAAACAAAACTGCCCCAGCCTCTGGTTTTGAAAGAAGTAAGTGGACTCTGCAGAGTGTTCTGTATCTCAAGCAGCTGTGCCTCTATGATTCCTAAACTCCTTTCTTGGCTTTGCAGCATGATGGTCTGGCACAGAACAAACTGGCCAGAGGGAAAGCTCAGAGCCGCAATAACTTTTCTGGAAGTGCCCCTGAACAGGGTGCTGCCTGGACGTGCTCAAGCCCCGGAGGTCGCCAAGATCTAGGGTCACTTGCATCTGGTTTTATTTAGAAACTCCTCTAGGTGCATCTCAAGTTCAAGGAGAAAGCCCAGGCCTGCCCTCACCACCACCAATCTCACCAAAGTCTTCGGCTTTGTTGTTGTTCAATTGCTCAGTTGTGTCTGACTCTTTGCAATCCCGTGAACTGAAGCATGTCAGGCCTCCCTGTCCATCAGCGACTCCCAGAGTTTGCTTAAACTCATGTCCATTGAGTCAGTGATACTATCCAATCATCTCATCCTTCATCGCTCCCTTCTCCTCCTGCCCTCAATCTTTCCCAGCATCAGGCTCTTCTCCAATGAATATGCCAAAGTACTGGAGCTTCAACTTTAGCATCAGTCCTTCCAATGAATATTCAGGGTTGATTTCTTTTAGGATTAATCTCCTTGCTGTCCAAGGGACTCTCAAGAGTCTTCTCCAGCACCACAGTTCAAAAGCACCAATCCTTGGTACTCAGTCTTCTTATAGTCCAACTCTCACATCTGTACGTGACTACTGCAAAAACCATAGCTTTGACAATATGGGCCTTTGTTGGCAAAGTGATGTCTCTGCTTTTTAATATGCTGTCTAAGTTTGTCATAGCTTTCCTTCCAAGGAATAAGCATCTTTTAATTTCATGGCAGCAGTCACCGCCTGCAGTGATTTTGGAGCCCAAGATAATATTTGCAAATGGCCATGAAAGTGCATCCTGAGATTGTGGCAGTAAGTACAACCATCCCTGTGCCTTTCACCAGAGACCAGGCATGGGGCAGCTCGTGCCATCTGCAAAGGACACAGCTTCAGGGAAGACTCAGAGCAGGGAAGGAGCAAAGAGAGATTTCATCTAGACTCCCAGCACCTCCCTTTCATTCCAGTTGGATTTCTACACTCCACTCATTTTTTTAAATTTCAGTGCAATATTTTCTGGTTCTTATTGGAAAAAAATTGACATAACATAAAAGCAACCATTTTAAAGTATGTAAGTTCGTAGCATTTAGTACATTCATAATGGGGCTTCCCAGGTGGCACAGTGGTATAGAATCTGCCTACCAATGCAGGAGACACAAAAAATGTGCGTTAGATCCCTGTGTCAGGAAGATTGCCTGGAGTAGGAAATGGCAACCCACTCCAGTATTCTTGCCTGGAGGATCTCATGGACAGAGGAGCCTGGAAAGCTACAGTTTATAGGGCCATATACTCTCGGACATGACTGAAAGTGACTTAGTAGCAGTAGTAGCATAATATAGACATAATATAAAACAGCAATTCTGGGTACATAAGCAAAACATACTCTTAAAAGAGAACAAAACAGTATATGTTATCAGGACTCCAAGATGAACTAATTTCCATGATCAGGCACTGAATTTTGCTGTGGGTTTCCTGGCAGCTCAGGTGAAAAAGGAAGCAAATCAAGTTAACAAAAGTCATTTGCAGAGATAACCATTTTCTTCCCTAACAGTAAATCCAGAAAGGCATCCATAATATGGATCCTTGTATAAAAGATTGTGTGTGACACTGTGGAAAACGTAATCTTTATCTTTCTGCAAGAGATAGAAATGTTCTTCAAATGAGTAATTTGATTTTTTTTTTCTTTTTAATCAACTCTATATGGATCATGAACACATTTCAACTGTAATTCGATAAAGCCAATTTTGTAGGATAAAGCAAAGAAAACACGGCCCAGATACATTGCTTTCTAAATGCCCGATTTAATACGAGAATCAAAAGTGAAGAAACCCAAAGAAAAAACCCTGAAACATCCATAAAAGTCTCTCTCTAGCAGTTTGTTTCTTCAGCACACGACTCTCTGGCACACAGATTCTTTAACGCATGCCCGTGATGCAGGTATTTCATGAGCTGGTCACAAGGAAGGCCTCAAGGTTATTAGACACGAGATGAGCAAGAGGGGGAGGCTGTTATTCACTGCAGGTTTATGAGAAGCTTCCATGTCAGTGAACCCCTGTCCCGCCCAGCAATGTTACTACAATTGGCTACCTCTGACTCTACCCTCTCCCAGCTTTTCCCACCTTCCCAACCTGGCCCAAGCTTCATCAAAGCTATTTTTGGTCACTGCATCACACACACACACACACACACACACACACACACACACATACCAGGCCCCCCACAGTTAGTACTATGGTCCACTTCTGGGGCTGCCATAAGCCAAGCAGAAACTCAGCGGGCAAATCTGCAAATATCTGGGCTGAGAACCATGCCTGAAGTGAGGGCCTCTGGACTGGGTGGGCCCCAACTCCATCCTCACCCCATCTTGGGTCAGAGGCACTCCTGCCACACACACAGACACACGTATACAGATGCACATGTCCAGCCTCCACAGGGTGGGAAGGTGGCTGCTCTGGGCACCTGCTTGCCCTGGGTTTATACTGCAGTAAAATAAAAATATGCCTTTCTGATGTCAGAGATCAGCACGATTAGCTTTCTAGCGGGGCTCCTCTCAGACACATGGGGAGAAGAGCAAGGAACATGTATCGATCACCTACAACCTGGGTGAGCAAATCTCACTTCACATAATCCCCACAAGACTCTGAAGCCAGAGCATCGCTCCTGTCTGAAGAAAAACCCAGAATGAAACAGACAGAAGGACCAGGACAAAGCTCCCGATACACGTACTTGAAGGTCTTTCCAAGTCTGTCCTGGCCTTTCTCTCACAAAAGCTGACACTGCGAAGTCCAGACAGACAGACAGACAGACAAAGCGGTCTGGCATCATCTGAGAAGGTGGAGAGAGCTCTGTGGTTCAGAAGCAGGTGTGTCGATGGATTTCAAATAATCATCGCAGGCACATAGGGCTGACCCTCTGCCAGGCACGGTTTTAAATGTTTGCAGTCATTCATTTATCATCACCCACACTCACCCTTTAGAGAAATACTACTACGATCCCCATTTTGCAGAGAAGAAGCTGAGGCACAGCGGGGCCAGGTAACCTGCCTAAGGTCACACAGTATAACCAGGGTTTGAATTGAGGTAATACGGCCTGGGCATGCATGCTCTTGGCCACTGTATGCTTTTCCAGGGCTCCCACAATAAAGCACTACAAACTGGATGACTTGAAACAGCAGAAATTAATTCTTTTACAGCTCTGGAAGCTAGAAGTCTGAAACCAAGGTGTCTGGAGGGCCTCATTCTCTCTGGCGGCTCTAGGGGTCAAACCCTCCTGGCCTCTTCTGCCTTCCGGTGGCTGTTAGCAATCCTTAACATCCTTCAGCTTCTCCCTGCATCCCTCCAGTCTTGGCGCCATCCTCATATGGCCTTCCTCCCTGTGTGTGTCTGCGTCTTCACATGGCCTTACTTTTTCTTTTTGGAAAATATACAATTTTCCTCCTTTAACTCTTTTATTATTGTTTTTGTTCTTTTTAAATTGAAGTATAGTTAATTTATAATACTGTGTTAGTTTCAAGGTACAACAAAGTGACTCGGCTATACATACATATTTTTTTTGGCCACAGGGCATGTGGAATCTTAGTTTCCCAACTAGAGACAACCTGTGCGTCCTGCATTGCAAACCCAGGTTGTAGGTGATCAATATATGTTCCTTGCTCTTCTCCCCATGTGTCTGAGGAGGAGCCCCGCTAGAAAGCTAATCGTGCTGATCTCTGACATCAGAAAGGCATATTTTTATTTTACTGCAGTATAAACCCAGGGCAAGCAGGTACCCAGAGCAGCCACCTTCCTACCCTGTGGAGGCTGGACATGTGCATCTGTATACGTGTGTCTGTGTGTGTGGCAGGAGTGCTTCTGACCCAAGATGGGGTGAGGATGGAGTTGGGGCCCACCCAGTCCAGAGGCCCTGACTTCAGACATGGAATTCCATATATACTCTTTTTCAGACTCTTTTCCATCATAGGTTTACAAGATATTGAGTATCGTTCCTTGTGGACACAGCCTTATAAAGACACCAGTCGCTGGATTCAGGCCCACTCCCATCCAGTACAGGGCTTCCCCAGCGGCTCAGATGGTAAAGAATCTGCCTGCAATGCAGGAGAGCTAGGTTCGATCCCTGGTTTGGGAAGATTCCCTGGAGAAGGGAAAGGCTACCCGCTCCAGCACTCTTGCCTAGAGAATTCCACAGACAGAGGAGCCTGGCGGGCTACGCACCATGGGATGGCAGAGTCGGACGCGATGGAGCAACTGACACTCACTTTCTCATCCAGTATGACTGCATCTTAACTAATTACGCTGCCAAGACCAAGTAAGGTCACATTCTGAGTTTCCATGAGGACATGACGTTTAGGAAGACATTATTCAACCCAGGAGAGTCACCACGCTACACTGTTTCTAGAAAGAAAAGTAACTAGAGCCAAGATTCCCTTGAGCCAGGGAAATAAAGCAGAAAATGAAACCAGAGAGAATCAAGACAGACAATGAACCCTCGATAAACACGCTGCATCCTCCCAGGTGAGACCAGCTTCCCCAGCACTCCTGCCGTGTGATACCAGCTTGAAAGGAACTCACATCCAATCCTCACAGCCAGCTGGGGACAGGTCGGTCCCTCCACAAGGAGGCGCAATCCTTAAGGGCGGACCCCAGGGCTCATCTTCACGCCCAGGTGTCCAGAGCAGCACCTGGGGTGCGGCAGGGGCTCAGCCTAGGGGTAGAGAATAGAGGGCTTTCCGATTCCTCTCTCTTCTCCCCATTCCTGTGTCTGGTTTCCTCCCTTGCCTAGCATTTAGGCTCAGGAAGCAATTCTGAAGTTCAGCGATAACAGTTTATCAGTGTGATCAATATATGTTCCTTGCTCTTCTCCCCATGTGTCTGAGGAGGAGCCCCGCTAGAAAGCTAATCGTGCTGATCTCTGACATCAGAAAGGCATATTTTTATTTTACTGCAGTATAAACCCAGGGCAAGCAGGTACCCAGAGCAGCCACCTTCCTACCCTGTGGAGGCTGGACATGTGCATCTGTATACGTGTGTCTGTGTGTGTGGCAGGAGTGCTTCTGACCCAAGATGGGGTGAGGATGGAGTTGGGGCCCACCCAGTCCAGAGGCCCTGACTTCAGACATGGAATTCCATATATACTCTTTTTCAGACTCTTTTCCATCATAGGTTTACAAGATATTGAGTATCGTTCCTTGTGGACACAGCCTTATAAAGACACCAGTCGCTGGATTCAGGCCCACTCCCATCCAGTACAGGGCTTCCCCAGCGGCTCAGATGGTAAAGAATCTGCCTGCAATGCAGGAGAGCTAGGTTCGATCCCTGGTTTGGGAAGATTCCCTGGAGAAGGGAAAGGCTACCCGCTCCAGCACTCTTGCCTAGAGAATTCCACAGACAGAGGAGCCTGGCGGGCTACCCACCATGGGATGGCAGAGTCGGACGCGATGGAGCAACTGACACTCACTTTCTCATCCAGTATGACTGCATCTTAACTAATTACGCTGCCAAGACCAAGTAAGGTCACATTCTGAGTTTCCATGAGGACATGACGTTTAGGAAGACATTATTCAACCCAGGAGAGTCACCACGCTACACTGTTTCTAGAAAGAAAAGTAACTAGAGCCAAGATTCCCTTGAGCCAGGGAAATAAAGCAGAAAATGAAACCAGAGAGAATCAAGACAGACAATGAACCCTCGATAAACACGCTGCATCCTCCCAGGTGAGACCAGCTTCCCCAGCACTCCTGCCGTGTGATACCAGCTTGAAAGGAACTCACATCCAATCCTCACAGCCAGCTGGGGACAGGTCGGTCCCTCCACAAGGAGGCGCAATCCTTAAGGGCGGACCCCAGGGCTCATCTTCACGCCCAGGTGTCCAGAGCAGCACCTGGGGTGCGGCAGGGGCTCAGCCTAGGGGTAGAGAATAGAGGGCTTTCCGATTCCTCTCTCTTCTCCCCATTCCTGTGTCTGGTTTCCTCCCTTGCCTAGCATTTAGGCTCAGGAAGCAATTCTGAAGTTCAGCGATAACAGTTTATCAGAAAGAAAACATCCCAGTTTGTTCACAGCTTTGCTGGCAAATCCAGATTCGAACAGAGCATCATCCTTAGGGATCGGGAAGGAAAGCTGCTATCAGCAGGGATGGCCGGAGCAGCCCGGCTCCAGGGCAAACGCACACCCGTCGGCTTCTCCAGCCCCATCATTCCCTCTCTTTGAGCTGTCACTCGTGCACGCATTCACCCCTGCATCACACCATCACTACTCACCCCCCTCCTCTCCCCCTGCAACGCTCAGTATTGGCTGCTGCCTCCCACGATGCCAGGAGGGAGCTGCTGGGAGAGAAACTCAAAGGGTCAAAAGGCATATTTCAGCAGAGTTAGGCTAATGCAGGATGAAAGAGGAGAAGAAACAAGGCCTAAGGACCTATAGAATGAGAGACAGAGAAATTTCAGATCTAACACTAGTAGTAGACACACAGAGGCATTTTGCAAACCGAGTGCAAGGTGGACCACTTCTGGTAAGAAACTTACCATCAGGTGCCTCCAGGGAAGGGAAGCTGGCAGTTAGAAGGGCAACTTTCCACTGTACCTTTTGAATCCTGAGCTGCAAAGAATGGCACAGGCTAAGAAGAAAATAATAAAAATGCAACATTCATACAAAGGGTTTTTGCTCTTGACCCCTATTCTATCAGAAAATAAAAGGAGTTCCCTGGTAGCCTAGTGGATAGGATTCCAGGCTTTCACTGCAGGGACCCATGTTCAATCTTTGGTCAAGGAACTGAGATCCTGCAAGGCACGAGGCGCAGGGAGGAAACAGTCCCGTCTTCCTTAGGTTATGGGACCTGAAGAAGGAAATGTAAGTAAAGTAGGGGGCTGGTGCCTGCACCAGGGGTGCCAGAGGCCCCAGGCCCACAGCACTCCCATTTCAAGCAGGATCAAGCGAAGGGTGGAGGACTTCCCTGGTGGCTCAGTGGTAAAGAATCCGCCTACCATTGCAGGAGACATGAGTTTGATCTCTGATCTGGGAAGATCTCACTTGCCACAGAGCAGCTAAGCTCATGCGCCAAAACTGCTGAGCTGGCGCTCTAGAGCCCGCGAGGCGCAACAGCTGAGCCCGCGAGCTGCGGCAACTGGAGCCTGCGCACCCTCAGAGCCTGCGCGCCCTCAGAGCCCGC